>OY855908.1:9392015-9444515 GCA_963693305.1 Meandrina meandrites | reverse complement strand
AGGATCAAACAGGTTCTGTTTCAAAACACTTCCCATAGGGAATTACCTGATATGTAAGTAGTGCGTTTGCGGACTGTGCCAAAATTAACCTGTCGAAAACGTTCGTTTTTTAAACTGGAGTTTCCTTTAATGTTGTTTTGTAAAACAACGGTGATGGTGCACCTTATTGGGATCGATAGGGTGAATCTTTCTTGTTTCTTTTTTGGGAAGGTTTCAAGTAGTTTAATTTACACTTGACAGCTTTTAATTTCTCATTTTCAGTTGTCTCATTTTCAATTTCTCATTCCCCATTCCTTTTCACAAGTGCAGGATTGTTGAATGCCTAATGATCCAACAGTGCCATCCCTGTCATCCAACAGTGCCATCCAAGTTGAATGCCTTTTAATTTCTCATTTTCAGTTTTCCCATTTTCAATTTCTCATTCCCCATTCCTCGTTTTAGTAACATTCCCAAGAATGCAAGATAGAGGAGTCACATCTTCAATAGTCCCTCAACTTAGTGCACCTTTTAAACTATATCTTAAGGGGACTTTGTTATGGATTTTAACAGATTTTTTGAACAGCCAAAATATATATTTTTGTCATTGGAAACCCAAAAAATAATGGTCCATATTTATTACCAATTGTTGTATTAAAGCACCGAAACTGTTAACAAGCATCTTTGGCTGCGGATGGGTAGGATGGAAATGGAATTCAAATTGAAAAATTGAGGCTTCACTTTTCAAGTTGTTTCCGCGCGTCTTAAAAAAAATGATATTTATAACTGCGGTTTGATTTCTCTACGTAAATTAAGGTTATATCTTCCTTAAAGATAATGTTTTTTTATGAGTTAAGTTGCCTATCACTAATTTCAGGACTGTTTACTTCAAAAATAGGCAAAATCCCCGTGGCGGAGCTCTTTGAAGATCTAGAATTAGTCTGTTATTTATTTTGTTTACAGTTGTAAATACCATGCTGCGATTCGAAAAGTATCCGAACAAAATGTAAACTTAAGTTTGCTTATAGCCAAACGACTAACGCCGGAGGATAAATATTTCATACAACAAATAATACACTGCAAGGAGTCAATAATCTGTCTCCAGGTTTGAATAATTTTATATAACACTTGTTTAGCGGTTGGTAAAACTGTTTAAATTATTTTCGTTCATTAGAATACTGTCTAGAACCACTATGTCAAAAAAGGAAAAAAAAAAAAAAGAAAAACGAAATATTTATAATAACGTTATTTCTTTTCTGATTTTCCCATTATTCTATACAATGTCATTTGTTTGCATTGTTACCTGTCGGCTGGGTGCCAATCCCAGTTCACGATTCATTTGCCTTTGCAACTTTCAATTAACACGTACATGTGTTTGTTTTAATTTTTTACCATACCTTCAACACGTCTTAGGTACAGGACGATATTGGACTTATTTCTTGAGAAGGTGAGACATGTTTTTAATTTCTTACCATACCTTCAACACGTCTTAGGAACGGGACGATATTGGACTTATTTCTTGAGAAGGTGAGACGTTTTACTTAAATCTGGATATCAACATTAAAAGCCACAAATTTCCTCAAATTTTCCAGAAAACTGACACTGAAAATGTTTTTTTAGAGGTCACATAGAAAGTTTTGCTTATTGATTTTGTAACCTCCGAGCGGAAACAGATAGTCGGTATTTAACCTGGAAAATAGTTACAATTAAGCTAGGAAAGGAAAGAAGAAAAGTTTCGAAAGTGAATCATTTTCCAAAAAAAAAAACAGAAAAAATTTACGTCAAAAATGAAATTAAATTTATCTCTAAAACAAAATAAAATTGAATTGTAAGATGGAATAAAATGACTTTTACTTCTTAAACAATACATTTTTTTCCACGAAACTCCCATATATTTTGTAATCGTTAACTGAAATATGTGCTTTTTGTATCCATAAGCCAAAGTCTCATAAGGACATTTCCGAGCGGCCTCTTGCCTCGGCGTCAAAACGAGACTTCGTGCGATAACATTCATATGAAACTATTTTTACCTGCACGTTCATTTTCATGCAAGTAAAACTCATTTTCATAAGAAAAGTTTTGCACGAGGTCTCGGTTTAAAAAAGAGTAATTGGCCTATTTCATTATCTAAGATGTGTCTCTTATCATCAAAGCAAATCGTTGTTTTAAAAATACTTACTTCCAAGGACTGAACAATTCTTTAAATTACATAAAAATATGTGGTTTTTAAACCGCAGAGGGTTTAAAATGAAGAAGCAAAGATTTCCGAATTTTGAAAGCCGTCTCGAGCTTTTATTAAAAATTTCCAAATTTACATCTGCAATATAATTAACATGTAGATTGATTTCTAGAACAGCATGAAATGTGAACTTTAATTACTGTTTTCTCTTATTTTATAAATATATAATGCGACAAATTCCCAATTACGCGCCGTATATTCTCGCCATTGTTAGATGTCTTTAGAATGCCATAGGCTTTTGGCGATGGTTTCAAGTACCTTATCAGGTGCTTTTCTAACTAACATCTACTAACTTCTTCATTCCTGATACAGTCACCTGGTAAACGTATCACTTGAATTATTTTCTCCTTTTTAAGAGAACACCCCACAATAATCACTGGTAGAAAACAAACTGTCATGGCAGAGAAGACGAATGAGTTTGCAATAACAAGAAAAGAGCAGGAACAGGAACCACCTCAGACAAATGGTGATAGCAAGACCTCAGCAGATATGTGGCAGAAATTTTTGGACAACACAACACTGCATGGCATTCGTTATGTATTTACGAAGCGCCATGTACTCATTCGCCTACTATGGCTTGTCTTTCTGCTGACCTCAGGGGGCTACTATATTTTTACTGTTTACAAAGCTTTTGATAAATACTATAGCCGACCAATCACCGTTGTATTAAGCAGAAAACATAAAAAGCAGATGGACTTTCCAGCTGTTACGATCTGCCCTCAGAATATCTTTTCTAAACGCAAGATTCTTATGACTGATAACGACCCACTATTTTCATCCAGCGGCTTAAACATCAGCTCATGCGCTGTGACTTCAGTGGTTCGTGGAAATCAGCCTTGCGGATTGTCATTGCTTTGTTGCTGTACGCATTTTTCCAATATTGTAGTTTTGCCAAATTGTACTACACAATATCAACAAGATCTTTCTGCCATCATACGGAAATCAGGCCATGGTATCGATCTAGAAGAACTCTATCGAACCTACAGCCAGGACATAAGTTCTCTCATTGCATCCTGCTCCTTTGGCAGGAATCATAACAGATGTTCAGCAAAAGACTTCGTTCCCATGGTAACTTCATTGGGAATTTGTTACACTTTTAACTCGGGAACTGATGATAAGGTGAAAACAGTGGACACCGCTTCAGTTGGATTGTCAGTCGTGCTTGATGCACAGACACATGACCACTCTATTGGGAGTTTGTCGACAGAATTTGAGGTGATTGTTCATGGACGAGGCGAACATGTTGATGGATGGGGAGGAGCCTTTGTGCTTGTAGGGCCAGGACAGCGTGCGTCTATTGTCCTATCACAGAAAAGGGTACATTTCCTTTTTTTTTTTTTCGTTTGTTTGTTTCTTATTTTTTTATTGTTTGCTCTAATTGCAATGCATAGAATTCAACTGAGGTCTACGCAACAGTTGCGATGCAAGGAGAGCAGGAGCTTAGTACAAAAGATTTTGAGTTATTGAAGAGGCTCGTCAAGAAACTCGATAGATCTT
The DNA here is from genome assembly GCA_963693305.1 of Meandrina meandrites. Lineage (NCBI taxonomy): Eukaryota > Metazoa > Cnidaria > Anthozoa > Scleractinia > Meandrinidae > Meandrina > Meandrina meandrites. Next base: position 9,440,803 of record OY855908.1, on the reverse strand, counting down.
TTTTGCTTAGGCGGTTTGTTTTCCTACTACAGACCACGTGATATTCTTTAGAGAATTTTTTCTTTTATCCACGCAAAATTTATTATACACGCGACTATTTGAAAATTTGAAAGCAAGAATTATCAAGAGTATCATCACATGGTCTGTAATGGGGCAAAAAAATATCCAAGCAAAGAGGTCTATTTGGTTCGAGTTCTATACGTGCTTTTCGTTCTCGTCTGTGTTTCGTCAGTTCTCCATTTTCAGTTGTGACTAACGATCTTTTGTCTGGATTCAGTGAACACAAATATTGGGCATTCCATAATTCGTTTATTCGAAAACGGTTATTGTTCGCTCTCTCGTTGCTTCCTACATTTGTCTATCAAAAGTTGGCTACTTTTAGGTTTCTTATAGCTTATTCTTTTTAAGCATGAGAATTTGGAAAAGCCATACTCTACCAACTGCAGCAAGAAAAGTTTGAAAACGGTTCCCACTTACACATTGGAGGGATGTCTTTATGAGTGCGTCGCCGAAAGCACTGTCATGACATGTAAATGTCGAATCCCCGGCTATAAAGGTACAGTTTGTGTGAGAGTTGTGCTATATCTATAAAACAAAACATTACAGCCAAAACAGCTCAAGCGTTCCTAGCAAGGGTGAATTAATGAATTCATTAACGGAAATTTGATTTCGTTCTCTGCTTCAATATTCCATTCTTGAAGTGATATAGTGCGGGATCTTCATTTTAAGGTGGCCCGCGACAACGTTTGGGCAAGGAGGTGCTCTTTTTTAAATCGAATTTTGGGCATGTAAACATTAGCCGATTTCTCTGATCTTCAGGGCGAACAAAAGCAACAATCACGAGATATGAGCGCTTTTTAAAAAAATCAATTTATGAAAAAAAACGCGACTGAATATTTTCCAAACGTGACGATAGATTTTTTTCTAATTAATGTCAACAAGTTCAAATTATTCAAGTTTTACTGAGCAAGTTTCGACGAAGTCGGCTTGGTAGAAATGGCTGCACAGTTGACTGTTGAATTTTTGCTTCAAAATATTATGCTTGTGTATTTTTGGGAGCTGTTACAACAGCGCTTAAAGTAAAGCTACATATCATGTATTATTTGAAAGATTTTTGCCAGCTAAAACGCTGCCGAAACATCTGGAAAGATCGGAAACTCCTAAGAGGTTTACGCTGCGTAAATTGTAAAACCTTTATATTTTCGAATTAAAAAAAATCTACCGATATTTTTCCTTATTTTTTTAAGTATAAGAAAAAACAGCATATATGCAAACGGCTTTATCTAGTTTCGTATTTCTAGTCTCGATGAAACTCGTCGAATTTGGCTCGATAAATAATCTTGAGAATGCGGCAAGTTTGAATAATTTACTGTAACAAGAGCGTTTTTAAAGCGCTTCAAAATGGAAGACAAGAAGTAGCTATCTTGGAGGGCCAAATTCGACGACTTTCATCGAGAGCTTGTTAAGTTGTTTGCTTGTATATTTTTTTCTTTAAAGGTCATCTCGAGATTCCTGCGTGCACATCACAGGAAGATGAATACTGTTTTAGTCAGTTAAGAGGTATGGAATGGACATTTATTATTTCATACACAATAAGTCTCATAAACTGTGGACTTACTAATCAAGGTTCGATCGTTATTCATTGCAATTTACCCTGTACTATCAATGTAATAGGGAGACCCGTGACCTAGTTTGCAAACCACCGCAAAACTTATTGTCAACATTTAAAGTGTTTATCAATTTTTATCGTTTCACATATTGCACTTTGTTATTGGAAGAAAATAGGCGGTCAGTCGTTCCGGCTTTATCCTTAAATAAAAACATCGGTTAACATGCGTTAGTTTAACTGCTTTAGAACAGTACTGCAGTTCACCAAAGTCTGTAAATCCGAATGTTATTCACTGAGGCCGATTGAAATAAAAAAAGAACATTTGAAAACAAATAAGCGGACCAGTATTCTTCCCGCTTTTAGCAATCACAACATGAAATTTTTTATTGGTCCACAATAAAACGTGTGCATTTGGGAAACCATTGAAGCGTTTTATGTGGTACGCATGGCGTGCAAAGTTGCGTAACGGAGTAATTTTGTTGAATATATAATAAAAAAAAAATCGTATGAACTTGCTCGTGCATTACGTGATTTATTGTCACTCGTGATGTTTTTAAAGTTCTCAAATTGCACTTGCTTATGGCTCGTGCAATTTTGAAACCTTTTAAAACACCATTCGTGCCCTAAATCACGTAATGCACTCACGTTCATACGATTTTCTGTACATAATGATTTTAAGTCATTTACAGCCTTATACATGAGTAATTATTTCTTTTCTGTATAGAATCTTTAGATTACGAGGTCTGTGATTGCCCAGCTCCGTGTGTTGAGACTAAATATCATACCGAAGTTTCTTATTCAAAGTTCCCGAAAACAACTGGTTTTGCCAATAAGCTGACATCGGCTGGTTTCAATAATAATGTACAATATCAAAGGTAATGCAATGTGCTGTTAATGTAGTTCAATCTTATCCCATTCGTGAACATGTATATTAGTATTTTCTCTATTTTTCTCTTTTCTCAGTTCACTTTTCTTTCTTGCCACCGTAAAGAACATACTTTGCAATAATATATACGTTGGATCTGAATATGTTGGATAATATCTTTGTCTGCGACAACAGGTGTAACTAAGAATAGTATACAAAACTAAAATAATTAACATCGATTGAGAACAACAGAACAATTGACATATACAAGAAAACATGTAAGCTCAAGTTAAAACGAGAAGCACAAATGCGTTAACATGGTGAAGTTGTTGATTAAAGCGGGCTTCTCTTATAGCATACACATAACTTTCTTCAGAAATGTTGATTCGAAACTTATGGTGTCTGAGTCGAAGATGGTAAAAGACTCTGCAGAACAAAAATTGCGGCATTTTACTATAGCCAGGTGCTCGCTTACGCGTGTCAAATTCCTTAAACAAGTTTTTTTTTTTTTCAAAATAAGGAAAAACGACTGATTTTAAACAATGAATACAATATCTTCCTTTTTCTCTGCCTTCTTCATTCAGGGAAAATCTTGTGCTGTTAGATATTGGATTCAAGTCCCTCAGCTATGAGTTGCAAAAGCAGCAACCAGCTTATGATAGCAACTCTTTGTTTGGTAAGAAACGTGATATTTTTTACTTAAGGACTGCATTACACTATCTCGCTATTTTTGGCTATATAATCTGAGTGTTAATAATCCCTCGACAATCTCGTGCTATTAGTGAATAAAGTTTTTAAACTGGTGTTTTCTTTCCTTCTTTAGGTGAGATCGGCGGTAACATGGGATTGTTCCTTGGGTGCAGCTTGTTAACAATCTGCGAGTTTTTCGACTTTCTCTTCAGTTTCCTAGCAGCACGGAGACGACAAATTACTCACCCAGCATGACGTTATACATCTTATATCATGGGTGACAAATTACTCCTTAATTTTGGCCGAAATTGTAGCGTTAATTTATAATTTCACATTTGAAATTACAAAATTTCCATGGCAACGGTTTCCACGTCTTAGTGCTAAGGTGGCGTACATGTTTTTAAAAGATGATTTTAAAGCTTAAACTTTTTTGCTTGAATTTCATCTACGCCATTTTGCTTTGGTCCTTTTATAAACGTTTAGCGATAATTTACATTTCAAAATGTCAAAATGACTTTAAAACACGAAGCCAGATACATGAATAACATCGAGCGGATTTTTGAGTGAAATTATTTCCTAATTTCACTCGTCACCATCTGATTACCCATACAAACAAAGTAGCAAACAAGATTTCACCAGATTTTTAACAAAACCTCTACCAGGCCAGATAATCTGAAAATCCACCACGTAGAGACCGTTGTTCAATAGGGAGGGCCCAATGTTTACATAATGCAAAACTATATATGCATGCGACCCAGTGTTTAAAATAAATGCATAAAAACATCGAGACTCGTTCGACAGTTGCAAATTTCTTTTTTATTAAATTATAAAGATGTGAAATTTTATGCGTGGTGAATAAATGATAAAAATGTCATCATGTCCATTTGTCACGAGCGTGGGACAAAGAAAAAATCTGAGTCCCAGACAGGAATGGAAGCCATGGCTTCCCAGATACCTATGAACCTAGTAAATGGCCTAGGTCACCTAGAGTCTCTCGAAGCGCGCCCACCAGCATCTGGGAGGCCATGGGCTCGATTCCAGTCCGGGACTCAGAATTTTTCTTTGTCCCACGCTCTTGACAAATGAGCATGTCATCTTTATCAAATACAGCTAGCAAGACGACATATTTACGATATACAGAATAAACTATGTGGCTTATCACAGATAGCAGGCAATGACGTCAGTATATCTGCAGGCTCCGCTTCTTCTTTATTCTTCCGATCTTGATAGATACTAAGAGGCTCTTCTGTTTCAAATAGTTCTATGGTTGCCTCTTCGTTGTTGTTTACGTATATGTCTAGACTTGCTGACATTTTGTACATGGGTTCCGCTATTGTTTTAGTTTCCTCAAAGCCACAATTGTATCATTGTCATCGGTGTCCCGCATTTGCGGGGCCCCTATGGTAATTGCTTTCAACATAATCACAGCTCGGTGCAATTCTATTGCGTTTATTAAAACCTTGAGATAATTCCAAAAATGCAGAGACAAATCAAAAAGCATAAAAGTATTCGAGTTATTTTCTCTTAAAGTATTACATACCTCTTATTAATCGAGTTCGAGGTCCGTACTGTAAAATACGGACCGAGTTTTTTCCCGTCGATTTATGGCCCAAGCGCGAAGCGCGCGGGCCATAAATCGACGGGAAAAAACGAGGATCCGTATTTTACAGTACGGACCGAGAAAACGAGGTTAATAAGATATTTATTATATCTCTCATTCTGGGGAAAAGAAACCATTTCAAGTCAATCGCGGCTACATTTGAATGACGCACGCGTCAAATGCAAGAAGAAAGCGTCGATTTATGGCCCAAGCGCGAAGCGCGCGTGCCATAAATCGACGGGAAAAAACGAGGATCCGTATTTTACAGTACGGACCGAAAAAACGAGGTTAATAAGATATTTATTATATCTCTCATTCTGGAGAAAAGAAACCATTTCAAGTCAATCGCGGCTACATTTGAATGACGCACGCGTCAAATGCAAGAACAAAGCGAAATTTATTGGCTTACGAAAACAGTTTGCAGTTGGCTCGCAGAGACGTGAATCCAAACTTCAAACGTTTTAATTTTACGATTAATCCGTACAGCTCCTTTCTAATTTCTGTGGAAAACTGGATACAGTTCAAGATTACTTTGAAATAACTCCTGAAGTGATGTGAAGTTCGATAAAAAAAGAAGAACAACTCTACTGAGAAGAAAGCGGTGACCGCAAGCAACAAACAATGATTTCGTCGAAAACATAAACAACCGGTAAAAACCTCAGAGACCTCCGTCTCCTTTTAAGCGCTTTGTTGTGTCGTACTGAGAGGTGTTTGGTGAAGAATTCTTGTTGGAAAATGAGTACACTATCGAACTTTTGTCTGGGGTGAACTCGAACTATCCGGCCGTTTTCAAAATAATAAGCGGACGTCGTTAAAAATTTGCCGAAGAGATCGTCAACAACAGCAGCAGGTACGTTGTTTTGAATGTTTTGTTCGTTTACTCTCGACTAGCCTGCGAATACAGCCGCCTCTCATTCCGGGAGCGATGAGAGGCGGTTGTATTCGACAAACTCTCGACAAAACTCTTTAAATCTTTTTCATTCAGAATTCGACTTCTCTACCTTTCGGCAGAGAGAAAATTGTCAAGTTTCTGACTTGTGTGATGGTCGGGGACGCTTTCAGTTTCTAAAAGATCTGAAAAATCTTAGTTTGAATTTTGTAAGACCCTGTTCTTTTCGCTTTTGTTTCTCAAAATGTTTTGTCCGAATGCAGATGTTTTCAAAGTAGCTTTCAAAATTTTCGTCGTAAGAGATTTTGATAAACAAAACTTTATCGCATCAGGAGAACTGTCAAATTTCGCGGGCCGTACTGTAGAATACGGCCCGTAAAATTGACCAATCACAGCGCGCGTACTGTCTTAGAGATATAATAAATTGTAATATTTATCAGAGGGATTTTGTAACTATGCGTAGCGTGATGTTAAAAGAACATGAGAAAAGATGGAAAGTGATTAAAATTTTGTTAGTTTTCTCCCAGCAATTCCTCCTTTGAACCATAAAAATGCGTGATATATTACTTAGTTTATACGATGCCTAAATGTTCCAGTGATGTGGTCAACCTGTACAAAGCTCGTAATCTGAGAACTGGTTTTGATCGACATCACAGTATCACTAGCCACGTTAACAACGTCTGCCGCCATACATCGTTGGCGCTTCGTTGCATTAGTAGATTCAAGAAATATATAAGCCACGGTAGTACCGAGCGCTTAGTACATGCTTTCATAACATCCAAGTTGGACTACTTCCATGGCCTATTGTACGGTCTGCCTTCTACTGAACCTTAAAGTTACAACGCATTCAGAACATTGCTGCAAGATTCATGATCAGTAGTTAAGCCTAGGCGTACTGATCACACACGCCTTATACTGCAACAATTACTCGTTTAGGATCTTGCTGCTTACTTATAAAGCCATGAACAGTTATCATCCATCTTAAAATAAAGATCTTCTTGATCAATATGTGCCATCACGCAGGTTACGCTCGGCTTCGCAAGGTTTGCTTACAGCTCCTAGATCGGCCACCTCTACATACCGGGATCGGGCTTTTTCCATCGCTGCGCCGAAATTTTGGAATGCTCTTCCAGTAATTGTAAGGAACGCCCCTTCAGTCTCCGCCTTAAAAATACTTTTAAAGGCATATCTTTTTAAATCGATATATGTTTAGCCATTATACACCAGACCTTTTTTCTTTTTATTTCTTCTCATATAGATCGATTTTTATATTTTATTAATTGTAATAAGGTTAAACGTGAGGCACATTTTTAACACTGTTACTTTATTATGTTTGCGAGCCTTAGTTATGCTATAAACGCGGTTATGAGCCAAAGGTGTTTTGAATTGGGATAAAATAGTACAACAAGTAATTTCAAACTTTTAAAGTTATTATATGTTCATTAAAAAATAAGTGTGCAGAAATAATACGTTAAAAAAGAAGAAGACGAAGTATTAGTTACTGCGTTTTTCCTTCTCTGAAATCACCATTATGTTTTTTAAAATGTCATTCGTTTGAACTATTACCTGTCAACTTGGCGCTAATCCCACTGCGATCTGAACATTTGTCAGTCATTATTCATGATTTAATTTCTTCTTTACAGCTTCCAATTATCACATATACCAAGCACACCTTGAACACGTCTTTGTACGGCTTGAAATCGGGCTTATTTCTTAAGCAGGTAAGACCTTTCATTTGCAACTGCCTATAAACATAAAACCAATTATCAGAAAATTTGTACATAAACAATAGCATTCATTTGGCGCGAAAACATGCACGGATCTTTGTCTGCGGGCATTATCGTTCCGAGAAGCGAACAGTTTCCGAGAGCGAAGCTCAAGGAAAACTGTGAACTTCGAGGAACATAGAATGTCCAAGGACAAATATTTATGGATATTATTGAAGCCAAATGGAGACTATTGTGTTTATTATCCTTGTAATATTTTTACGCAATGCCTCATTTTGGGAGACCTTTTTCTCGAAGCTTTTAAACGTCAATTAACGAAGTGAATCTCCGCGAATATTACCCGAGACGAAGTCTAATTTTCAGAGGTGAACATCAAGAACTACAAAATAAAGAACTAAAACACGGAAATAACAAACATAAGTGCTCGCTTGCGTACGTGTAACAAGTTTAATTCGTCGATTGTAATTAGAATTTACACTTTTTTTAACAGCGGAAAAAAAAACAAACACTTCTATCTGGTATCTTTCTTTAATCGTTGGCGACTTTTGAGCAATTGTGTGAATCCTCTTGAAATGAGTCGAGTAGCTCCGGTCTGAAGAGAACTGATTAATTTTAGATCAATCAATCTGATTGAGTTTCTCATGGCCGCGTGCAATCTACAAAACCACGGTATTAACCACCAATTCTAATGCCTTGAAAAAAAAAAAACTGGTCCAAAAGCCTTGGTAGTCAATTGGCTGCATTACGCGACGTGTTTACACCGATCGCGTGCGCGAAAAATATTTGATATATTATAAGTAGGGGTGCTTAATAGCGGTCCTCAAGAAGGTATCACAAAGTAATTTTTAAGTTTCGAGCGGAAACGGTTCCGGGCTGTCACTAAGGGCCGATTATTTAAGCGAAGTTTAGACCGCGGCTAAGAAAGTCGTGGTCTAAATCGGGATTTAGCCTGCGATTCCAATTATTTAAACAATGTTTATCATAAGCTATAATGAGTGGTCTCACTAAGGGCTCCTCACCCCATTCTTAACTTTTCTTCGACGAACTTTTTTCGCCCCAACTTAGACTTTCCCTCGCTCCCACATTGCCCCTGGCTTTCCGAGGATGAAGACAGCAGTACAACAAAGAACTATGCAGCCGTATGTTTCTAGATGTCTTGCAGTTGACGGGTACTTGTAATTTCTTTTCTTTTTCCTCTCTGATCTCAAATATTGGGAGAACCGTAAACAGGATTGTAAGTGACTGAGTGATTGGAGCTAAAGAGGATATCAGATACCACAGCGAGGCATCGTGAGCATCCTTAAGGTAAGGGTGAAGCTACGCTTCTCCACAAACTCGACCCACTGACAAGTCTCGTGGTACCCGACATGGTACCCGTTGTGAAAACTTTATAGGATGCTCACGATGCCTCGCTGTTGTAAGATGTGGATGATGCCGACGATTCCCCGTTGTCTGAAAGCGAGAATGAGGAAGACCCTCCTCCAAAGCGAGCAGAACCGAACAAACAAACCAGTTCCAAAACGACAGGAGAATCAGCGATCGCCGCTACAGGAAAGGTAGATTCACTTGTCACTAAAGTGACGGAGGACGAAGTCACGGGGCCTAGGTCTCGATTGTATCCCTAGAGTGGTCACCAAAATACTCCAACCATTATACACCTAACTGCGACTCAAAGGTGAGTGAAGTATGTTCATTCAATTTCCAGGTTATCGTAACCGTTTTTGGGGACTTGGGTTTCTGACCTAACTTGGACAAATTCCAGCCTACTCAGGTCCGTGAACATCTGGGTTTTAAGTTCTTTCGACATGCCTGTTAGCATTACAGATCACAATTTTGGTAAGCTACTTGACTCAGCACAAAAGATATTTCAATCTATATTTGTCCCAGTTAGACTGGTTGCTCGTTAATTGGGCATTGTGCCATCTTTTTTTCCTGGCGTAGAGACTGCCAGACTTTTTTTACAGACAACTTGAGATTGAAAAATCCAATGCTCTAAAAAATTCCGGCAAGAATTTTGCAAGTGATATGATGTTATCTGCAACAGCAAAAAACGACATAGTCTTGAGGATGAATCATTCCAAAACATTCAAAGGAAGATTAGTCATGGGAAAGTCACAAGAGAACTAAAATACATATCTCAGGTGTTGAGAATATCGAAGCAGACTCTGCTACTCTGCTTCTCGGGTCTTCAATGACCGGACAGAATGGATCAAACCTGATCTTGATTTATTTGCATCTAGACTTAACCACCAGTTAACTCGTTATGTGTCACGGATCCCTGATCTTAATGCTGTTGGGGTAGACGCCTCTACATTGATGTAGAAGCTAGTGCTCAAACTTCAATTAGCACCAGAGCTGCCTCAACCAGAAAAGCAAATGCATTTCAGGTGCCTATCGATGTGATTCTTGAGGCAGCGTGTTGGAAAGGAGATTGCACTTTCCGTAAGTTTTACAACAAGCCCATTGAAGATAATGTTTGTTGTTTTCGTCAAGCTGCTCTTGGCACCAGTTCTGCTGTAAAGACCTAGCTTTCTAGGTTTTTTTTCCAGCTACATCCAATAAACTAGATGTGTCTTTTAGGTGTTGCTTGTTTATTTCATCTTCGTGTCCATATTGCTTTAAAATCCCATGGAATCTCTGCTGTGATGACCTGGTAGAATTGGAAATTAAATGAGAAGAAGTACCTGTAAGTTGAAGTTTGACTGACGTTCACCAGGTAATCACAGCATTACATGCCCTCCCAGCTATTACCCTCCCTGGTTTCTTACTCAGTCCATTTCCTGTTATGGGCCAACTTGGTTTTGCTATATATGGACATTCAGTGCTTTAAATATTGACCAGCTATACGCATGCGCTATCTCATGTAATCTCTGCCGCTGTGATGACCTGGCAGAACCCCAGCAGAATTTTACAAAAGGTATTCTGGCCTTCATTTTTAAAAATTACCACTTACTTGCTGCTATCAAGAATTTTGGGAAGTATCTATAAAAATAATTTATATGTCCGTATTGAACGCAAACGAGGTACACGCTCTTTGTGATGGGCATCACAAGGTATTCTTGTTGATAATAGTTTCTGTCAAATATGAAATAATATGGAAATGACAAATAAACCAGTCAAACATCACGTACTTGTTAAACAATACTTGCGTTCCATCATGGACATAAGTGAAATAATTAAAATATATAGAAACAAAGGCCTCTTTAATAGTTCTCAAACACAGAACTTCTAGTAGAGGGAGGAAGAAAGGGAGTGAAATAAAGATAGTTCTTTTCTTGCCTAAAAGAGAGGGGTAGTGCTGAAGGCCGACCATATGCTGTTTCTTTAGGATGTTTCCTTTCCCACATTATATAATTTCAATTGTTTTCTTTGTTCCTTTTTTTAACAGAAACCCCCACAATAATCACTTGTTGATATCATTGTAAAATCAACTGTCATGGCAGAGAAAGAATTTGCAATGACATTAGTAGAAGAGGGACAGAAACCGCCTCAGGTAAATAATGAAAGAAAGACATCAGCAGCTATATGGCAGGCATTTCTGGATAGCACGACACTGCATGGCATTCATTGTGTATTTATGAAGCGCCATGTTCTCATTCGCTTACTTTGGCTTGTCTTACTGCTGACAACAGGTGGTTACTACATATTTACAGTCTACAAAGCTTTTAACAAATACTAAAGCCGTCCAGTCAGCACTCTATTGAGCAGTAAACATCAGAAAAAGATGGACTTTCCAGCTGTTACGATCTGCTCTCTGAGTAAGTTTTCTAGACGTAAAATATTCATGACTGAAGAGGACCCACTATTTGTATCCAGCCGCTTAAACATCAGCTCATGCCCCGTGACTTCAGATGTTAGAGGTAACCGGCCTTGTGGATTGTCACTGCTCTGTTGCTGTACATCAGATCGCAATATTACAAATATGCAAAATTGTACTACACAGTATCGACAAGATCTCTCGGCTGTCGTACAGAAATCGGGTCTTCGTGTCGATTTTGAAGAACTATATTGGACCTACAGCCAGGATATAAAAGCTCTCTATGCAGACGTGTGCTTTTTCGGCAGAGAGAAAAATGAGAAATGTTCTGCAAAAGACTTTGTCCCCATTTTAACTTCATTTGGAATGTGTTATACTTTCAACTCAGGAGCTGATGGGAAGGTGAAAGCGGTGGATACCGCTGGGGTTTCGTCAGGATTGACAGTCATGCTTGATGCACAGACACGTGATTATTTTATAGGAAGGTTCTCGGCAGGATTCAAGGTGCTGGTTCATGGACAAGGCGAATACATCGATGGATGGAAAGGAATCAATGTAGGGCCAGGACAACACGCTGTTATTGCTCTTTCCCAGAAAAGGGTATGTTTTCTTGTTTGTTTGTTTGTTTGTGTTAATTGTAGTGTATCGAACTGAACCGGGACTACCTAAAACTTGTTGACCTATCGTAGCAAGCGTTTGGAACGAAATATTTTTTCGGAGGGGGTCGTTCGTCCAATTAGGTTTAGAGTTCTAAACGTTCCGAGTTTTGTCCTTGTTTTGGAGATTATTGTGCCAATGAGGTTAAATTAAGATGTGCATGCTGTGCACGCTGGTTTAAACTTATTTTACTCGCTGGATCGTCCATAGTAATTTTGGAATTCAAAATTATTTGCTCCAACAGTTTTTATAACTATTCTATTTTTTGTCGCCGGACCAGAGGTTTTTTTTCAAAAATGTCTCTGTTGCCTGACTGGACTGTATAGATGGGCTCAAAACTATTTGTTCAAGATTTTTTTAGGCGTTAAAGGGGCGTGCAGAATGCATGCCCTGGAAAATACACAAGTGTTCTACCCTGACGCTTTTCGTTTTCCTTTTTTATTTGTTAAGTCACTCCTCTTTCAGTTGTTAATAACATACTTTTGTACAAATTCAGTGAGCACATATATAGGTGATATATTTAGATAATGCAGGAAATTATTAAGTCTAAGACAATTAGGTCTTGCTTTGTCAAAAACGGTTGTCATTCGTTTGCTGTGTGCTGGCCTCCTCTGTGTTAACGTTTGTTGTCACATTTTAGCTTAGCTATCGTTTATTTTTTAGCTTGTGAATTTGGAAACACCATACGCTACCAACTGCAGCAAGAAATCCTTAAAAACTTTTTCAACTTACACATTAGAGGGATGCCTTGAGGAGTGCGTGGCTGAAAACATTGTTAAGACGTGTAAATGCCGAATCCAAGGTTACAAAGGTATGATAATGAATACATTTACGATTCGACTTTGTTACATATTTAGGACGAGTTATTATACACCTAATTGAAAAAACATTGACTTGACTCTGTGAAAAGCATTCACCATGAACGATAAGACCGAATGAGATTCTGGGTATATTCCATTTCTTGATAATCAAGATATTTTCTTCTTTTGAAGCCTCAAGAGCGTGATTTATGCAACCTGTCTTATTATAATGTTTACTCTGTCACAGGCGATGATTATTTTTTTCCGATTTCCCAGTAGACGTTTTGGCTGCATTGTTCATGATGTGTACTTTCCATGGTTCTTCAAATAGGTGTATACAACCTACCTGGACCGTCGAGCCTATCCACTGAAAGATCTACTCACCAAGTTGAACCTCCTAGAAACTTTACGTAGAAAAGTCTATGAAAATCAATCTGGCATTAACTCTAATTATGACACCCAAGATGCTTTCACTGTAATTTTAAAATGTATCATGTGGTGTTTGTTTCATTACAACGAATGGGTGCTAGCCGGGTGAAGAAACTCTTAGGATCCACGCTCTCCTGGAAAGAGCGGTACAGTTTTTTGAAGACTAACATACCTGACCAGATATAAAAACGTTATTTGTTTCTCTCTTAAGGTCATCTCGGGATTCCTGTGTGCACATCGAGCGAAGATACAAACTGCTCGGCCCGGATACAATGTAGGGGATGTAAATTTATAATCTCGTAAATAATAAGTCAAATAGGTTGCATTTTACTCCGTACTTGCTGTATGTCAGAGAAACTATTACTTCATACCACTCGCCTATCTCCTTATACTGATCAATTACCTTGCGAATTAAGGTAAAATATGTTTCATTTAAGCTTACATTTATGAGGCCATTTACAGCTATACGTATGAGTGATGACGTCTTTTCTCCGGCTGTAGCATCTTTAGATTACGAGATTTGTGACTGCCAAGTCCCGTGTGCTGAGACTAAATATTATACTGAAGTTTCTTATTCAAAGTTCCCGGAAACTGGATTCTCCAATACGCTGACAACAGCTGAGGTCTATAATAATACAAAGGACCAAAGGTAATGCAATGTGTTAATTGTTAATCGTGCCACTTTGTGAAGCACATAGATTTTTATTTTCTCATTCTATGTTCCTCACTTTTCTTTCTTGCTACTGTTCTGAACATACGCGAATACAAGCTAGACAAACGAATGCAGTGACCACATTTTTGTGATAGTCAAGAGAACAGTTGTATAATTCGTTGCCATTGGCTTACAGTGGTTGTCAATCGCACGCGACCATCAGATCAACCAGTCTAGTCGGAAGTTTGAGTGTTAGTTGAGGCCAATTAAATCCGCCCCCTGGTTAACTAATCTCAAAAATATCAAAGAGTAGTTTTAGTCTTGTTTTTGAAACTAGAAAAACTTATTACCTAGTTAACAAATCATGAGTTTAAGATGGCTCAATACAATTAAATTGGCCGTTTAGCAGACTTACCGGACTCGGATTTCCATGGCAACAATATATAAACAGAAAACACGAAAACAGTTAAACTTGAATTCTATGCGGATCAGATTTTAAGGAAAACATCCAACGCTAGTATTTGAATCTGTGGTGTATTGCAAATCAAATATATGTTTGATTTCGAATAAATCGCAAATATCGTAAAAAAGGTTGTGGTTGTTCATCTTGGTAAATTAGAATAAAAAGAAAGTATTGTCGTTTGTGTCACGATGTAGTGCGAATCGCGACGCTTCGACTTCATACTGCTATCTTTCATCGCCTGAAGAAGAGTAACAGAAGTTGGAACAACAGTAGATTTCTCATTTGTTACTTAGCAGTGTCCTTAGATCTTCGTTCGCGCCCGCTGATATTCTTAGAATGGGATATGCAACAGAGTCAAGACTCAATTCCGGATATGGAGATTCACGAGATAGAATCTTGAGATCCGTGGGAATAGACCTTTTTTGCTTGGGCGGTTTGTTTTCCCATTACAGACCACGTGATATTCTCTAGAGAATTTTTCTTTCATCCAGATGAAATTTATTCATTCATATACACGCGACTATTTGAAAATGTGAAAGCAAGAATTCACAAGAGTATCATCACATGGCCTGTAATGGGGCAACGAAACGCCCAAGCGAAAAAGGTCTATTGCTGATAATAGTTGCAAGTATTGCAATTTTTAATTTTAATTTTTTTTCTGAAATTCGTTAAGAGAAAGAAATTTTTTTCCGAATTTAAAAGATCGTAAATGCATAGGATACCGGTATCAAACCATGATTTCCAGAACACAGCATTGCCGTCGATTTTTATGAACAAACATTTTTAAATGTTTGTTCATAAATACACCAATAGTAAATTTATCCTGTGTTATGAACAAACATTTTTAAATGTTTGTAGATAACACAGGATAAATTGACTATTAGTGTATTTTTCTTCACGGCGTTAAAATATTCTAGGATGATATGGTGATGTGATGTGAAATGCATTCCCTAAATTCAGAAACAACTGAATGAATTTTCCCATGAGTTGCTTGACATTCATCAAAACTCAACTTTTTGTCTGGACTATTTGCTCTGAACGTCTCGTGTGGTTGCTAAAAGCTGTAATATTGGCAGTCCTCCGATGGCTTTCCGACAAACAACAACGCCTCTCAGATTTGAAAATTCTTATCGAAAGCAACGTCAGTTATCGTCAGTTACAATATCTTCGTTGACAATATACATGTTTCTAACGACACGTGTTTCTTGAATAGCATAAATAAAGAAATTAATTAATTAATTAATTAATTAATTGATTTTAACACAGATTTATGCCAATCAGAAAAATAGACAGGTATCTAATTAAATCAATGAAATTTCCGAAACTAGTTTCAAAAAAAAAAAAAATGAACAGAAGTATTATACTTTTACTTATTCATATCTTGTTACCTTGTTTATTCAGGGATAATCTTGTCTTTTTAGAAGTCGGATTCAAGTCACTAAGTTATGAGTTGCAAGAGCAGCAACCAGCTTATGATAGCAACTCTTTGTTTGGTAAGAAACGTATAATTTTAGCTTAAAGTGTCCATAACGTCATTTTTTTTCTTTTCTCGGGTGATTCTTCATAACCCCCAATAACTCTTTCGAAAAAAGTTCCGATTGGCATAAAATGCATTTTTTTTTTCACAATTTTTTGAAGACGTTCAATTTTGCCGCCATTTTGGTCCACCATTTCCACCAGTCATCCTCGGTTTGAAATGAGTCGTGACGAAGATTCAGGAACACGTGATTTGAATCGTGACTTATCTGACTTTTAAACAAGTGGGAATTTTGCTTCAGAGTCTACATTTAGTTCAAAATGCCGGACAGGTGCGTTACCGCTCTTTGTAACAACGTTAATGATCCAGAAAACAACATCAGTCTTTATGCAAATTCCTGAATCTACGTCATTTTTGAGCACGTTCTTCTTGTGATCAGCGGCAGGGGTCGACAGCAAGAAAACAGAATTTTGACATTTTTAAAAATTTATGAAAAAACTACGTTTTATCCAAATCGAAAAGTTTTCTCTCACAAGTTCATTGGGTGAAATGTAGAATCAGCTGAGAAAGAAAACATTTTTGACATTATGGGCACTTTAAGAATAGCAGAACATTTTTCGATAATAACGTGTTATCAGTGCATGTTTCTCTATGCATCTTATACGTTAATTAGTGCTCTATTTCAAGGATTAGATAAATAGCACATTTTACAGCCCTTAAAATCTTGGTCTATCACATGCATAACACTCGATTAAGCCCGTAAATGATCTCATCGCGATGCATTGCCCGTAAATCTTTCAACAAATTTCATGTTCTATAAATCGTACTCAGTTCTTGACTTGGTGTTTTCGTTCGTTCTTTAGGTGAGGTCGGCGGTAACATGGGATTGTTCCTTGGGTGCAGCCTGTTGACAATCTGCGAGTTTTTCGACCTTCTCTTCAGTTTCCTTGCAGCACGAAGACGTGAAATTACTCATCCAGCATGACATTACATACCAAACAAAGCAACACAGACGCTTCTTTTCTTTTGAAGTGTCTTGTTCATTAAGCAGAGTGTCAAGAATAAGTTTTGGCGCGTGTAAACCATCAAAATTAAACCTATACTAACAATATAAAAAATATATCCCTAATGCTCCGTGAACGCAAAATCAAGAATCCGCGTTTATTTAAGTAATTAATTTTATGGAGCTTCCTTTTTCACCGTCCTAAGACCTTATTTTCTGTGACACTAATTTCTAGCACTTCAAACCAAAATTTCAAATACCAGAGGCTCTTCAGTTTGGTGTTATTTTGCAGTTAGATCATTTGTCTTTTTTGCCGTGAATTGTTTTCCCGTTTCTTGATTTCCTATTACTGCAAATTGATTTCCCTTTACCGTGATTTGATTTTATTTTGCCATAAGTTGATTTTCTATTGACGCTTGTTTACTTTCTTTACCGTAAGTTAATTTTCTTTTGCCGTAATTTTATTCATTTTTGCCGTTAGCTGATTTTTTTACCAAGGTGATTTTCTTTAATTGTTTAAATTTTACGCGATGTCAGTTGATTTCTTTATACCGAGTCGATTTTGGTGCCGTGAATTGATTTTCTTTTACCGTGATTTAAATTTCTTTTGAGATAAGTTGATTTTCATTTGCCAACACGATTTTAATTGACTGAATGAAAGTGTTTTCAAATGGGAACAAAGGAAACAACGATGGGTCATTAAATTTAAAAACACACAAGCACAAAAAATATAGAAAGAAATAAAAGATTGAAACCAGAACGGGCTCCACTTGTGCAAAAGTGAGAAGGAAGACTTTTTTCACCCTCTCGAAGCATCTATTCGTCCAAAAGGATATTTTCTAACTTTTGAAGTCAATTTATCTGGATTGGGTTGAACATATTGCGAACAAAACAACGCCCATTCTCAAGCCATCTGGTATAAATAAGAAAGGTTTCCAACTCTTTTTCCAATTCATATTATAAATTAACTTGTAATTGAACTCACACGTATGCATGTTAAATATCCATCTTCATACATAAGAATCTGAATAAAATTTAAAAGGGTAAGGTAAATTTTTTCCTGTAAAAGAAATTTTAATGGCTGACACTTTTCCTTGAAACGCCTTTACTATTTCATTGAAATGTCTTACTATTTAAATCATCATGAGCTACCTGAAAGTTTGCCATCTTGAAAATTAACAAATTGGAAATGCATAACAAAGACTTGTTAAACAAGAAGTTTACGACGCCCTCTCATTGAGGTCAAGAACTTGTGTTAACTATCACTAGTTTAGTGTCATGCAGTGAACTATTAGGTTCAAGGATTCGAAAGTAAATTTGACGTTAACTGTAAAAGAGAATGAGGTCAAAATCAAATAAACAATTACGCCTTAAAGCATGCTAGACTTTATCGTAATCAATCATGACCAAACATTAAATGAAATCTGAGCATAGATAACGGCTGTTAGGTTTTATGTTTACTTCGATAAAAGACATTGCTATTGCATCAAGAGAAACGCGAGGCTACATATTCAGCTTACAGGTAAGCTAAATGACAAAATAGGTAAAAAAGTTCTCACTAAATGAGTATTAACTGCTTGGAAAATGTTTAAAGTTCCATACGTTTTGGGCTTAGCCCTTCATCAGTGAAAGTCAAGCTAAATGAGAGTCCTTTTATGTTTGTGCGACTCATTCTAAGCAAAAAAATTGGTAGTTTTAAACAGCGCAGTGTATAGGATGACCGTTAGGGTAGGCGCAGTGATCGAGAAGTTCAGATTGGAGCCCTGACCGGAATTATCGTGAAGAGTTCTTTAGCAACACACAGTACCTCTCTACAACGCAGTATCATAACTGAAGGGCTGCCAGCGAATTGTTGTGGCATCATGAGTGAATTCTGATGTGTAACCTGTGATGGACTAGCATCCCGTTCGGGGAAGAAGCGGTAGAAATTCGAGTAGAAATACTTCTAGTCGCTTCATGCTGCAGAATACGAAGTTAACATAAGGGCCGATGTCCTAATAGATTTAAATCCTCCCAAAACCTCGATTTCGATTTGGATCCCCCGGTCTATATAAGTTTGGCGTTACTATTTACTAAACTTCTATGAATCACCTTCTCCGTTTTTTCGTTAATATTCTTTTGCATTCATGCCTCAAAACTTTGGTGCTTTATCGGGACAATTGAATAGAACTTGCAGGCAAAAAAGATGTCTCAGATTAAAAATCTAAAAATAAAAAGTCTATAAACCGTGTATGATAAGTTTCCAAAGGAAAATATATGTGCATAGCGGGTAGTTTTGTTCTAGTTTTGATATAATTGTCCTCCCAATACTCAGGTTTTAATTTCGACAAGTTCGGCATGTATCAAAAACTGCAAGTTGTAAAGAAAAGGAAATAATGGAGCTAGCTCGCATGATTATAATCTCATTATCTTACGGGCTTTTTTGAAGTCACTTTCCTTCATTGTTGTTCCGCAAATACCAGATGGCAAAAAAAAAGAGAGAATAGCAACGGCTAAAGTGATTCGATGTTTAGCTTGTGAATAATACAAAGAGCGAAATGCTTCAACATTAAATTCCGCGAACATTGACTGACAGGGTCCAGGCAAAAACATTTGAAGTAAAAATATATCGGCAAAAATCCGTCTGCGTTCGTAGATAGGAGGCGTTTAACTTAATTTTCAACTTTTTTAAGCTTCGTGGCGATCAATAACTTGATTAGTATAAACAACAGCACTATCGACATCTGCTTTCGTTTTCCAATTTTTAAACTCCTCTCTAGTATGAAAGACAAAAGGTTAAGAAAGCTGATGAACTTGCAGTACAGTTCATCGAAGACTTTAAACCTAAAAAAGTACCTTGAGAAAATAATTCATTTTCACCTAGCAAATCAGCTCAACCGCCACTTGCTAAATTACTGACACAAGCGGGTTTATATATACAAACATGAGTTTAGATATAGATTTTGAGTCTAAAGGTGTTGTTCGATGGAACTGCAAAGTATGTCAGAGGAGCTTCAATAATTTGCGCCAGATTGATGCTTTTGCTTCTGGTAAGACGCAATTTTCACCGGAACCGCCAAATAATAAATGACTTGAAAAAAATTACAATGCAAGAATTTATGCATGCAAGTTGATCTCGATGTAGGAAAATATCATCAATATTCTTTAACTCTCCCTTGTCGGTTTCACGCCGATCTAACTTCAGTTTTTAACTGAAAGAACATTGAATTTGAAGGAATGTCCAGTTCTAGCGATTTGGCGCTGACCTATTACCATATACATCACAATGCTTTCCTTCAACCGTTAATATACCCGTGGGCAAGTTTAGCAAACTGATACCATTTATACACAGGTAATTATTTTTGATGGAGACATGATATTATTTTTAATAGTTAACATCCTCTTCATATTCGAGACTGCACATTTTAATAGTTCATACAAGTACGCTATTCCATGTGATGCCCAAGGGTCTTCTAAGGCAGTGAGGTGAAAGGTGTCAAGGTAACTGATAATCTTTTCGGGTGCCTTTTGGAAAATGTTTTGCACGCGCGTCATTTTTGATGAAACCAAAACTATCTAAATATCTATGGAAGGGATACGGAAAGTAGAATCCAAATATATAAAAATCGCGGAAATGTATAGTTTTGGTTAGCGTGCGCGAGCCTTCAAACTTGAAACTGTCGATGTTCACTTCGTGTGAATTACCCGCATCCGTATTATCTCTTACAACAAAACAAACTGCACTATATTATTCAGCACTTGATAGGCTACCAATGTGTGTCGGGTTTTAAGGATCTTTCTATGGGTTTATAAGAAAATAGGCTCTGCACTTTGCAAATAGGAAATATTCCGTTCCGCCACTTTCAGAGCCTATTTTCTCACAAACAATGAGCCTTCATATTGCTGCTGATGGTCAGAATGGTTGTTGATCCAGACCCTCTCTGCCAGGCGAGCCATTGCTGTTGTTATTTTGCCGACGAAGTAGAGATGGCCTAAAAGAGAGGGCAAGCACTGAAGGTTGACCTTATGTTCTTTCATTGGATCAGCCACTGACGCACGTATTCTAACATTTGATATGCTTTCTTCTTTAATTTATCAGAAAACCACTTCACGGATAGTATTCAAAATTCACTGTCATGGCAGAGAAGACGAATGAATTTGCAACAACGGGTACAGCAGAGGAACAGAAACCACGTCAGCCAAATGCTGAAAGCAAGACCTCAGCAGATAAGTGGCGGGAGTTTGTGGATAGCACAACACTGCATGGCATTCGTTATGTCTTTATGAAGCGCCATGTTCTCATTCGCTTACTTTGGCTAGTCTTACTGCTAACCTCAGGTGGCTACTATATATTGACAGTTTACATAGCTTTTAACAAATACTTCAGTCGACCAATCAGCACTGTATTCAGCACAAAGCATCTAGTTAAGATGGACTTTCCAGCTGTTACGATCTGCTCGCTAAGTGAGTTTTCTAGAAGTAAAATTTTCATGACTGATAAGGACCCACTATTTGCATCCAAAGGCTTTAACATCACCTCATGCGCCGTGACTTCAGGTGTTAGAGGTTACCGGCCTTGTGGTTTGTCACTGCTCTGTTGCTGTACATCCGATCGCGATATTGAAGATTTGCCAAATTGTACGACACAGTATCGACAAGATCTCTCGGCTGTCGTACAGAAATCGGGTCATCGTGTCGATTTTGAAGAACTCTATCTGACCTACAGCCAGGACATAACTGCTCTCCATGCAGGCGTGTATAAATTTGGCAGGAAGTGTGAGAAATGTTCTGCGAAAGACTTTGTCCCCATTTTAACCTCATTTGGAATGTGTTATACTTTCAACTCAGGAGCTGATGGTAAGGTGAAAACAGTGGACGCCGCTGGAATTTCATCAGGGTTGACAGTCATGCTTGATGCACAGACCCATGATTATTTTTTAGGGAGGTTCTCGGCAGGATTCAAGGTACTGGTTCATGGACAAGGCGAATACATCGATGGACGGGAAGGAACCAACGTAGGAACAGGACAGCACGCTATTATTGCTCTTTCACAGAAAAGAGTATGTTTTCTTGTTTCTTTGTGTCAATTCTAGTTCATCAAACACAACCGGGACTACCTACCATTTTTTAACCAATCATAATAAGCGTTTGGAACAAAGATTTTGCAGAGGTCGTTCCTTCAATTGGGTTCACAGTTCTAAAATTTAAGTTCCGAGTTGTGTCGTTGTTTTGGAGATTACTGTGCTACTGGGATTACTTTTGCCGCTTGTTTCAGAGTTCTTTGCTCTGTGCTGGTTTAAACTAATTTTACTCGCTGGACCGTCCATAGTTATTTCGTAATTCAATATTATTTGTTCGCATGGTTTTCATAACTATTTTATTTTTTGCCGCCGGACCAGAGGTTTGTTTCAAAATAATTGTCTCTGTTTCCTGACCGGACTTTAAAGATTGGCTCAAAATTATTTGTTAAAGATTATTTTTGGCGTTGGGACCGTGCAGAATGCCTGTGCTGTAAAATACATAAGCGTTCTGTCGCTTCTCGTTTCCTTGTTTTGTTTGTAAAGACACTCCTTTTTCAGTTGTGATTAACA
Source organism: Meandrina meandrites (assembly GCA_963693305.1). Classification (NCBI taxonomy): domain Eukaryota; kingdom Metazoa; phylum Cnidaria; class Anthozoa; order Scleractinia; family Meandrinidae; genus Meandrina; species Meandrina meandrites. Next base: position 9,418,615 of record OY855908.1, on the reverse strand, counting down.
TACTTTTGTATGAATTCAGTAAACACACATATAGGTGGTTTTTAGATCATCCAGGAAATTACCAATTACTAATTCTACCCTGTGGTAACGTTTGTTGTCTCATTTTAGCTTAGCTATCGTTTATTTTTTAGTTTGTGAATTTGAAAACACCATACGCTACCAACTGCAGCAACGCAAGCTTAAAAACGTTCTCGACTTACAAATTAGAGGGATGCCTTTATGAGTGAGTGGCTGAAAACATTGTAAAGACTTGTAAATGCCGAGTCCAAGGTTACAAAGGTACGGTAATGAACACATTGAAGTGCCAATAACGTCAATTTTGTTTTCTTTTCTCAGCTGATTCTTCATAACACCCAATTAACTTTTTTGAAAAAAAAAATTCCGATTTGCATAAAACGCATATCTGACTTGTAAACAAGTGGGAATTTTGCTTTAGAGTCTACATTTGGTTGAAAATGCGGGAAAGCTGCGATACCGCTCTTTGTAACAGCGTTAATGATCTAGAAAACAACATCAGTCTTCATGCAAATTCCTGTATCTACGTCATTTTTGAGTACGTTATTCTTGTGATCAGCGGCAGGGGTAGACCGCAAGAAAATAGAATTTTTAAATTTTTAGAAATTCATAAAAAATCGTTTTATTCAAGTCAAAAACTTTTGTTGCAGAAGTTCATTGGGTGAAATGTAGAATCAGCTGCGAAATTAAAAAAAATTGACGTTATGGGCACTTTAACGATTTGACTTCGTTATATATTTAGAACGAGTTATTACACAGAACCTACCTCGACCGTCGAATCTATCCACGGGAAGTGCTACTCACCAAGTTGAACTTTCTAGAAATAATCTGCCATTATTTCTAATTATGACACCTAAGATGTATTCTGAGATGAGTTATTACGCACAACTACCTCGACCGTGGAGTCTACCCACTGAAAGCGCTACTCACCAAGTTGAACTTTTTAGAAATAATCTGCCATGATTTCTAATTATAACACCTGAGATGTTTTTACTGCAAAGTGTATCACGTGGTGTTGTTTTTCAATAAACAAGTATGTTGAAAGGGTGCTAGCAGGGTGAAGAAAGTCTTGGGTGCCGCGGTATCGTAGAATGCTTGGTATTTACCTGACCAGATAAGCGAATGTTATTTATTTATTTGTTTGTTTATTTGTTTGTTTATCTCTTTAAGGTCATCTCGGGATTCCTGTGTGCACATCGTCCGAAGATAGAAACTGCTCGGCCCAGATACAAGGTACGGAATGTAAATTTATAACCTCGTAGATAATATAGGAAAATCCATCACCTGACGAGGGAATTCCACGTTAAATTTCACGCGAAAAACCGATATCGCACGAATCGCGAAGCGATGAGTGCGATATCGGTTTTTCAAGTGAAATTTAACGTGGAATTCACGAGTCAGGTAATTGATTTTCCTTGAATCGCATAATCTTTTAAAAACGAAAATGTGGTGAATGTTGCGAATTTAAGCGCAGCCTCACTTTCAAGTTGCAATACCGCGCTGAATACCTCTAAATATCTCTAGCCAATCAGAGCGCGAGAATTCTTTGAGCTATGCGATTCTAAGTCCAATACGTTCTTAAATATTATAAAGATAAAATGACCTTTGCCTGAGGGTAATGATCAACGAATTTATAGGTTGTAATTTACTCTGTATTATCTGTATGTCAGGAAAGCCATTATCGGGGGTGGAAGCGGAATCATTGGACTTTGGATCTTCATGATTCCTGTCTTGTTTCACCTTAATGGTTCGTGATTCATTTATAATTTCATTTGATATTCATGATTCATTTGTCATTGTTTTCATCCAGTTTTGAAAATAACTTTACTGTGTGTAACATACCTAATCACAGTCAAGTTGATAGGTAAGGGATGAAGATTTGAATAGCGCGCGTTTTCAGTGTTTTCCTGTAGGGGGGTCTGGGGGCATGCTCCCCCAGAAAATGTTGAAGCTCGGAAATGCTATTTTCGGCCATTTCTGTGATATAACTGCTAAGAAGTTTCGTAGTTTGCATTCTATATTCACACGCGCCCAATATCGATGGAAGCATATTTATTTGTTATTCATGACTATTTTAGCCATCTCTCGTTATTCATGATTCCCAAGTTTTAAACACGAAGATTCATGATTCCTACCAATATTACAGCTATGATTCGTGATTCATGATTCCGCTCGCTTCCACCCCCGAAACATTATTTCATACCACTGGTGTACTTTAAAAAAACACCGCGATGTCACCATTGTTTCCCGGCCAGGAGATTCATTCAAGTTTACATGGGTAGACCATAGGATACATGAAGTCGTTACTGTTTCTCCTATCAACTAAGCTCTTTGCTCCCCAGCACATATTCGGCACACAGTCAAAACTTTAGAGTCAGCCTTACTACCTATCTCCTTATAATAGTCAATTTGCCTTACGAATTAAAATAAAATATGTTTCACTTCCATTTATGGGGCCATTTACAGTGGAATGTATGAGTGATGATGTCTTTTCTGTGTAGTATCTTTAGATCACGAGGACTGTGACTGCCAAGTTCCATGTGCTGAGACTAGATACCATGCTGAAGGTTCTTATTCAAAGTTCCCGGAAACTGGATTTTCCAATAAGCTGACATCGGCTGGTTTCTATAATAATGTACAATACCAAAGGTAATGCAATGTGTTAATTGTTAATCGTGTCCGTTTGTGAAGTACGTAGATTTTCGTTTTCTTCTTTATGTTCCCCACTTTTCTTTCTTGCTACTGTTATGGACATACGTTGAAACGAGCGATACAAACGGATGGATTGACCACATTTTTTCGACAGTCAAGACAACAGTTTTATAGCTCATTGCTATTGGCTTACATGAAGGGGTTGTCAATCACACGCGACCTTCAGAGGAAAGAGTCTAGACAGAGGTTTGACTTTAAGTGGATGTCAATTAACTCCAGTGCTCTGTGATAATCCTGATGACTTCGAGAGGCCACTGGCAACGGTAAAACTTAACAGAATAGTTAAATTATCGCTATGTGTACAACAAAGTACAAACTCCCCGATTTTGAATTTCTGGACCCAATTTTCGAGGTTCGTCCCGATTTTATGCAAAACTAATGAAGATCGGTCTAGATCCGATATGCTGTACATTTTCACTGTTTTCACATGGTTCTGTCCATGTTTTCAGTGTAAGGATAGTTCTGTCTATCCGCACTTTCCTTATCGAGGCAACGACATATTTCGAACTCTTGACCTATTGAATATTAGTATCACCAAACTAGTGGACTAATGCAAATCCTGCATTTTGATTGGCTACGCTACTAGAGGACTATTAGCAATAGTCATCGAGTAGCGAAATTCGTGACGCTTTCTTTCGTTTTATTCCCAAATGAATCTTTCTTCAACTTGCAGTCGCTAACTTTACTATTGCTTTTTCTGTCCGACTAGTTGGGTGATACTAAAACAATTAGACCTTTCGCCCTTGTTAAAGGGAGCCTCCACTCTTGGGACAAGTTGACGTTAAATTGTTTGAAATAATTCCTAATTTCCAAATTTTGCAATACAAGGGAGAAATAACATTTAATAATAACGATACATGGAAAAGTTTATGGCTTTTAAATTTCCAACGCGCCGCCATTTTGAATTTCTATGACGTGTCATGGCTCCCGCTATTGTTTGGAAGCTTCCAAACAATAGCGGGAGCCGTAATACGTCATAAAAATCCAAAATGGCGGCGCGCTGGAAATTTAAAAGCCATAAACTTTTCTATTTATTGCTATTATTAAATGTTATTTCTCCCTTGTCTTGTAAAATTTAGAATTTTGGCATCATTTCAAACAATTCAGCGTCAACTTGTTGTGAGAGTAGTCACGCGGCTGTTGTCAATGGGCGGGCTTTCGAATTTGAGCCCATTCGAATCATCATTACCAGCGAGCACTTTATAAGACAACTGTCTTCACGCTAGTTGTTCTATTCTGTGCGGCATAGACTCTGGTGATGAGGCCCAATCAGGTCGAAACAGCTGTCCAGAGTTTTACATTTTTGACTTTCAGTTTGGACTCTATCATGTCGTTGTCCCGTTAAGGTTTTTCATTTCTACGTAGGGTCAGCCTTGCAGTTTAGTGTTTTTGTATTTTATTTTTGGCTGATCAGAGCTGTCAGTAGCTCCTACGTACACCAGCAGCATTTTCGTCCGCGGTACCTTGCTTTCTGTTGTCAAAACTAATGAGCCCGCGCTCCTCCCTATTTGTCGGCCTCGTTTCCAGTACTCATTGCACTGTAACATGAGAACGAGGTTGTCTGGCTTCAGCCGCCATATTGGGAGATGTCGGAGATGTGACTAATGTTTCTTGCCTGCTGGTCGGCCTGCTGTTCTCTGTTCAGTTGCAGAGCAGTAGTTTGTCGGACACTTAAGCGATAAAACTGTTTTGTTTTTTGGTCACTGGAAGGATTTATGAAGTTTGGAGATAAACATGGAAGACGAAACAGTTGCGAGGCGAGGCCAAGGTAAGCCCTACGGAAACAGCTCGCGGCGCTGTCTTTTGCTAAAAGTCGCAGTTGAGTCGATTTGGGATGGCTTCAGTCAATTTCTGTTACTTAAAAAGATAAATTATAAAGCTCTAATGCGGATCAACTGTAGAATACGCCGCAAATAATGGGCCTAAGGCTAAATCAGTAAATGAGATTCATCGTGCCGGAACATTACAGGGGCCGCGGAGGGGGAGGGGCTGGTAGGGCTAAACATCTATTCAAGCCTTATTCATAAATGGCAGAACGCGCGGAAGAGCTCGGGTCGAGTACATGAAAACGAGACGAAAGGGGCTCCCGATTCAAATCAAAACAAAGCAGAGTATTGAAATGCAAGTAGTATCTCTTGGAATTCTTGAAATATCTCGTCAGTTAGGTAGTTATTCTTGCCTGTTGATGACTACTATTGAAATTCCTGGTTTTACAACCACAGATATGGTCGTATGGTTTTGAAGTCAACCCAAAAAGATGGGAAAATGTTATCGGAAAACCGCATCGATTTTCTCAGTCTCTTCTCTGCTTTCTCGTGTTAAGTTTTTTAGTTTTTTTAAATGCATGCTACTTTAGTTTCTTTTTAATAGAAGACCCTGGAAGCTGAGTATTGAAACAGGAATTAGAAAGGGTTATGAAAAAGGGTCTTGAAATGGTAAGAACAATAGGAACTATGGTTATTTGATAAGATGAATCTCATTTGCAGGTTATTCTGAAAAGGGCATTCAGGGGTATTCTCGTAATTCGTGATAAGCTGAATTTATTTTACGTAAAACATGAATTTGATGTACATGTATTATTCTTAGTGATCTGTGACCCAAAGGTTTTGTGTGCCCTGTGAAGAACTTGAATTAATAACCAATATCTGTGATTTCACCACTGATGTACATGTATGAAGACTGAAAACTTGAAAAAGGGGTAAAACAGCATTAAAGCTATGTAATTTACATTATGCAGCCTCCCTTTTACCTTTCTCGATTTGCTTTATAACACTTGGGCTTCTTTGCCCCTTTAGTTTGCGCAAGAGTAGGATATAAAAAGTACCGTTACATGTGACATTCTGATATCCATGATCTACAATGTACGACTCATTAATTTTTTGCTTGTGTACTGTGCCAGAGACCCCTTTGTACATGTACAACCCTCTCTGAAATTTAACCCTAAATGCACATGACGTTCTTTTTCAGGAACTGTTAAATAGATGTGAAAGGAACTCTATTTAGAAGGAGTTGGTGAGGACACTTGAAGGATGGATCATGCAAGACTGTCTGTGTAAGGATCAATCACATCTTTTTGGAGGTGTTATTAAGTAATTGACAGAGGCTATGGGAAATTTCAGTTTGCGTGATCAACACGCAAGTTAAAGAGGGCAATATTCAACTGAAACTGTTGTGTCATTAATTTTGTGGTTCAAGTTGACCCTTGGTACAATCTGGTATTTTCCTTTGTTTTGTATTCATTATCATATAATTATTTAAATATTATTACCAAGCACTAGAACAATGGGAAAAACAAATTGTTCAAAAGGTCAAACTGAATCAAAACAGCATCACTCTGCAATATATTGTATAGTGTACATGTTCCTTGAAAGGTTGTGACATGTTATGGAAAATAACCCTTGTGTTTATTAATGACTACAACAGCTATTCAGAGGTTTCAAAAAAGTGTTTTAGGAACACTGGCTGTTTTACAAAGTGTTCTAGGAAAATTGTCAGCCATTCCAGTTTGTTTGTCTGAGTCTTGTCTGAGCCATGACGCCACTCGCGTGTTTTGCTATTCAAGATGAAACTTCGCAATCGATAATGAATGTGTGCACTCATTGTTTACAAGTTTCTAAGTCACATTCATTAACCTGCGGCCTCGTTAAATGGAAGGTGGGCGCCTGGGATATCCAGGGGCTTCCACTGTGGCCAGACAGCCCCTAGATAGAATACCGCTACCATGGCTGGCAAATCCCCGCAACCAAGCCATGAGCCCCCATTCCAGGCACCCGTCAACACTGATTGAATCAGTGGAAGGAGAAGAAGAGGGAAGGGTGGGGTGGGGGAACTTGGCGAAGATGGGGATAGGAAGGCATGTTTTCATGTATGTGTTGTGGTTCAATTTTATCCTTGGTTCAAATTTTATTTTCCTTTGTTTTAAACTCATTATCAACCATTACCATACCTAAAACCAAAAGAAAATAAAATTTGAACCAAGGATAAAATTGAACCACAACATACCATATGCGCCCATGGTATGGCTCTTAGATGAAACCACTGAATGTCACTGAAATGTTGATCACTGCACTGTAACAGTGCATGGATTTTTCTTTCTGGAAACCACATGCAAGTTTTTTGTAATTAAAAGCAACATAATTTATTCCTTGAGAGCGTCGGTGACTACTGCTATATGCCTTACATGTTGTTATGAATTGTTCAGCGAACTGGCGATGTGTGCGGAGAATCAAATGCTTCTGTTCAAACAAATCCCTCCACCGCTGAGGGAAATGGGTCGACAAAATGAAGCTACATGTATACACTGAAAATGCCTCCAGCCAACTCGATATGTCCTCAATGCGCCGTTTAGGCTTTTTGGGAGTTGATGTTAGCACCAACTGACCGTCAATTGAGGCTCGCACTCAGTTTGAAACGATGTTGACCGAGAGCAGCTCGTTCAACTTAATGAACTTCCCACCACAATCTGACTGACGAGTTTTGCTGGGATAGGTGAAAACCCAGGGCCAACCACGAACGGCTGATGCAGTAGGGGCAGCTGGGCCAGTGAAGAAACACCGCCAAGAGCGAGTGACGCGGTCCCAATAGCGGTGTGGGACGAAGATGTTCCGAATGCGGGTATTGGGGAGGCAAACGTAGAAACAAAGGAAGGCAGAACAAAATTGGGCCTACATTGTACCTTGCGCCATAGCCCTCGCGGCAACCGCCGAAACCAGGTGGGAAACCAACGCCAGGGGCTGCCAGGGCTGAGACTTGGGCATCGAGGTGGGCAGAAGACAGTGACAATGGAGGAACACCCCAAGGCACGGGAGCCTCAGGCACACTCGTGGATGAAGACGCTGACGGCGTCGATGGCAGATTTGAAGCTGGCTGCAAGAGCTTGCCTGACTGCACTGACAACAAATGCCAGGAAAGCGGGAGAAGGCTGATCCGTAGGTTGAGCTTGAGCAGCTTGAGACGTCGAAGGAACGACCGGCGGCGGCGGAGTCGATCTATATTTTCCTCACTTGAACGTGGAAGAACCATCTCAGCATCGAAGGCCGCCTCTTGGCTGTTACGAGTTAACCTGGACATCATTATCGTATAAACAAATAGCAACAATAGCTTTTGAAGAAAACAAAAGGCAAGAATCCGCAATGATTCGCGAGCAAATAAAGCAGTTCAACTGATCCGCAACAATCAGCTGAATACACTAAGGCAATTGTGCAGTGAACCATAAGCCCCTGCAAAACCCCTCAAGACTGCCCCACAGGTCACGTACATGTACTCCTAAAGGGGGTAACCGCTGACTGTATAAGGTCATATTTACTTCAATAACTGACATTAGATGATTGGGCATGCTTGCTAGCTGCATTAGCTCGAGTTTAACCTTGCCTAAATGATATTTAGCCACATGTAATTAAAAGCAACATAATTTATTCCTTGAGTGCATCTGCGACTACCTGGTCACAATTTCGGGCCCTGTAATCTTAAAATCCATCAGGTTATGCATTTGTTTGTTCAAAAGACTTAAGATAATAAAAATTATTTATTAAGCAATGAAGCTAAAAATTAAAATATGCCTTAGATGTTGTAATGAATTGTTCAGGATTATTTTGTGGACAGGGTTCAGAATTCTTAATAGAAGTACTACAAAATGTGCCTTACACACAATATAAATTCATGGGGAAATAATTTAAACTAAATTCTGTTCCATGACATCATTTTTTTGGGACTAATCATAATCTTAATAATAATACATTGTAATAATAATAAAAACATATTTATGCAGGATGACCATTTCAGTTATAAAAACTGCTATCAACATGGGTCCTGCGATAAAAAAAAAAATAAATAAATAAATAAATAATAAAAAAAAAAACTAGACCTAAAAAAAGCTATATAAGAAATCGAGAAATTATCCTAAAACTAGAATTCATATACAATTATTAAAAATATCTGCCCCTTTGTAAAAAAACGCTCTTTTAGTCGATTCTAATTTAACCCTATCAATAACTAGCTTGTTCTTATTCCTAATATCATAATCATGAATATCATGTCGTTTAAGTTGAAAATAATTGGAAAAATAACTTGGGACCGTTCCCTTGAGGCACTTTTCAACCAGTTTGACAATGTGGTTTTCTCTTCTTCTCGTAAGGGTGTCCCAACCAAGACTTGTAACCATCTGTTCGGTGGACAAATGGGCAGCATTCAAGACTATTCTACCACCTCGTCTTTGTAAACATTCCAGACCTTCTTCATTCCCTTTACCACATCTATGGAAAACAGCACCACAATAATCCAGAATTGGAAGAATCATCGATATAGTTCATATAGTTCATAAAAGTTCAGGACTTAATTAAGTTCAGGACTTAATTAGGACTTAATTAAAGCGGGGTAAACAAAAAAAAAACAGATCATTTAAAAAAAAAAATCACATGTACATGTGTAAGATAATACATTTACATGTATTCCAAACTATTGAAAACTATTATGTTGTTTTTACGCTGTTTTTTTCGGCTGAGATGTCAACACAAGGTGACCATCCAACAGGAGCTGAGGTTCCAGCTCTTTCTGTACCAGATTGACCGCTAGTAGATCGCTCAAATCGATGTACTTGCCAGCCACAATCTGTGCCACAAGCTTGGCTGGAACAGGCGAGAAGCCGGGACCAACAACGAACGGTTGATCCATATTCGCAACGACGTTTGAACGATTGGCGACATCGCAAGTCGCACTGCTCAGCAAGCTAGAAACACTTGTGCTGCAAACGGATGGCGACAGAGTAGGCATCGCAAATGTAGACACAAACGAATGCACTACATGTACCATAGAAGCAGATAATGTAGGCCTACCTTGCTGCGACGGTCTGGCTCCTGTAGCCAAGAAATTGCTCGCCGAACTGTTCAACAATGGCGGAAGGGACGGCGGAAGGCCCCCAGAACATGAACTCGTCATATGTGCCGCAGGAACCGATGGATTTGGGGCCTCGGCCAGGGAAGAACTTGGCTGATCAGTCATAACTTGTGGAGTACGTTGGCCCGCTCGTTCAGCGGCCAATGCAGCTTGTACTGTTTGGGCGATGAACGTCGCAAGAGCCAGTGAAACTCCTTCATCTCCAACAGGAGGTTCAGCACGAGAAGTAGGAGGCGAACCATCAAGCGAGCCACTATTTGAAGGTGTACCGGCATCTGAACCATTTTCCTCGCCGTCAACTCAGTGAAGAGGAGCTGTTTGCATACTATTATTAGTCAAACACATCCCCATAGCAAAAGATTGAGCAAATAAACCAGAATAAAGCACTGTGCGAACTTCCTGAAAGCGATAACAAATGTGGAATGACTTGACATCCGCAGCTGCACTGTAAGCCATGTGGGGGCCCCTGCACAAAACCCCCGGCCACCCCGCACCAAAACCCTGAGAGATACTGCTGGCCAGCATTGTTTTGTGTTTAACCTAGCCTAAATTACACTGTACATTTAGCCACATTAGAAGTACTACAAAATGTGCCTTACACACAATATAAATTCATGGGGAAATAATTTAAACTAAATTCTGTTCCATGACATCATTTTTTTGGGACTAATCATAATCTTCATGTAGTTCATAAAAGTTCAGGACTTAATTAAGGCGGGGTACACAAAAAAACATCATTTAAAAAAAAAAAAAAAATCACATGTAAGATAATATTCCAAACTATAGAAAACTATATGTTTCTAGAAAGCTTATGAGCCAAAGATGGTGAAAAAAATATGTTCGATGCCTCAAAAGCTTCTTGTAAGCTGATACCAAAAAGAGCAATTGTACCACCTGCTGGGTGATACCAAGGCTTACTTGAGAGAAGATACACTGCTGCTAGAATGAATGAAAAATTATTGAATCTTATTGTTTCAAGCATGGAGATTTCTGAAATACTGTAATACATTGTAAAAACACAAGAAATGATGACTCATCAAATTTAGTACAAAAATCATAACTTCAAGCACATGTACTGCATCATATAAAAAATCCCTATGCTTAAAATGCACAGCTAATTGAGAAAAACAAATTCCTGAATTTTTTTGTTCACATTTTGCCATAATAAGTTCCTATAATCATTTTAGAAGCCTCCTCTGCCATACAGAGACACTCCTTCAGCTTCTCTGAGAGCTTCTTCTCAACTAGTACACAGAAGCTGTTTTCCCTGACAGCATTTCTTTTCGTCCACAGTTGCTTACAAATCCAACTTTCTCTTCCTTTTATTGTCTTTGATATTTGATGCCAATCTTGTTGATGCTCCACCAGGGATTGAAAATTTCACCATTATTCTTAGGCTGCTGCTTGCCCCACTGTGGAAGTGACAGACTGCTGATGTAACTGCACACTGAACCTCTTTGACACCATGGTGCTTGTGCTTGGGGCATTGAACCCACACCATTGAGTTTACACACTCGTTTCGATTTTGGGTTGTTCCTAGCACGCACCTCTCCAGTAGTTTTGAATCACTAAAATTAATGTCATGAATGTAGGGTGGAGGACTTCAAGAACACCTCTGGTTGAAGTATCGCATGCTGCATCCTGCTGCCACTTACACAACAAGGACTCTCCCAGAGGATAGAAATGATGTTGTGTAGCCAGGTCTTGTGACTTAATACCATGGCAGAGAGTTGCAATGATGTTTTTTTTCATTACATAAACTGCAATATCCACTCCTCTTTCTGTTGGGTTTGACTTTTTAATTGTTGTTTGGTGAATTGCTGGCTGTTTAATCTTCCACTCCGTCAATCACTCATGACCTCCAATCTGTTGACCATGAGATAGTTTACCCGTTGCTCTAGCTTTGAGGTTCAGCAAATAGTGTGTTCCATTCTTTTTTGAACATGCCTCACACAGTCCAATTTTTCTATAGTTATTTCACCTTAAATAATCATGTTCAGCACAATTGGATGCCTTACTGTCTCCATCACACACCATCCACTTGTACCTGAGGTTGTGACATTCAGTCAACCTACCCCACAGGACAATAGTTCCTTCAGCTTCCATGGCTGGAGAACTACATGTACCAGTAAAATTAATGTGACACTCGTGTTCTAACAGCCACTCTTCAAACTCTTCATCAGTGCATTTTCTGTTTTGTAGGGCACATTTTTTGACATGATTTGGACAAGACATGGTAGTCCAAGACTTCTCAGTGTCTACTGAGATGGCAAACACTACACCTGTTAATAAAAAAAGTCCACCTCAACCCGAAATCAAAAATGCGCTTCGAGTACATCTCAAAATCTGCTTCAATCTTCCCAGTGTCCTAGTTGATTTTCCATCCTTTACTGAAAAAATTATAAAAGCAAAATATCCGATCGAAAGCAGAAAATGACCTCGATCACTTGTGTTTCTTACCTCTACTGATATTTCTTTGACTTCAGAGCCATTATTCGTTAACGCTAGGCTTTCCCTGTACAAGTCCAGTGGTAAATTCTCCATGGTATCAATAAAATCAGTGTTCTAATAATGTAACAGATATATAACCACTAATTTGATTCGCAAATACTTCGATTCGACAAGGTTTGTTGATGCGCTTTTCAGTTTCTGTTCTTCGCTCGCACGTCTTGTGATGAAATGTGATATGCAAATTAACTATGAAATGGTATCTAATGCGCATGTGCACCAGCTGACCATGTTCCTTTAAAGATCTTTTTAGCCTCAGGCAATCCTCTTGGTTTTTTTGTCACTCTTTTGATGTGGACTGAGTCATCAGATTGATACATGTAATCTTTCTGTAATTCAGTACTGATTTCTTAAAACGAAGGAACAGAAAGCCTTTGCCTACCTTGCTGGACCACAGGCTGAAGGCTTGGTTAGACGCTGAAAGGTGTGACTCCAGCAGCCATGAATGACGACGTACGTTGCTCGAGGCCATTAGCATGGACGGAACACCCCCAGACAAAGATGGCACATTCGCCAAGCCAGGCATGCACACGGCTCCAGTGATAGAAGATGGCAGAGAAATTCCTGAAGAAGAAGCTTGGGGAGTAACTGGAGTGAGTGCAGCTTGTACTGCAGTCGCCACCGCCGCTATGAAGACTGGATCGAGCGCGATTGTTGAGGTCGGCGTCGAAACAGACATGGCCACGCTCGCAGTAACAGAAGACACAACGGACGTAGAAGTCGCGGATGGTAAAACAGTATTCTTAGACTCGAAGAAGCCAGCCAAAAGGCTGTTGTTGGTGAGGCGTGTACTGCCCGAATCGAGATCCTTGTTGCATAAACAGCAAAAGGGCGAACGATTAAGGCGAAAAACTAGACGAATATTGAAAATTGCAAAGCTGTCTAAATTTCATTTAGCCACATCAATCCTCTTGGTTCTTTTATCACTCTTTTGACGTGGACTGAGTCATCACATTGATAATCTTTCTATAATTTGAACAGCACTGATTTCTTTGATTTCTTGAGAGCATTGTGACAGTGGGCAAGCTGATTGTGACACTGTTTGTGAATGCAATTCATCATAAAATCCTTCACTACATGTTCATCCCCATAATATATGCTAACATGTAAAATGCACAAAACAAACTGAATAACAGAGATCATGCTTGCTGCCTTATTTTCAGACAGTTCTGTGTTTGGAGAATGAGAAATTGTTCACTTGTTATAATAATATGGAATGTTTAGTTATCACTTGCAACTTGTTATGCAATGGGTAAAGCTCTGAAATGTAGCTCAAAGTATTTACCAGAGTACTTGAGAAAAAATGCTTTAGGCTGTTATTGACAAGTATTATTCTATATGTACTGTATGTCCTCGAGAAAATATCTAAATGAAAAGATGATAAATTATTATTATACATGTTGCTTTAGACTATTAAATGAAAGTCACTGTAACTACAAACATAAAATCATATAAACATAGCCTGTTATTGACAAGTATTATTCTATGACCTCAAGAAATGTCTTGGTATTTTGTAGAGGCACAAGAAGTTTAAGACAGGTCACAATAAATTCAATTAATTTGAATTTGTCATTGATACAAGAGTGCTTGAGAAAAAAAATGCTTTAGCCTGTTATTGACAAGTATTATTCTATGACCTCAAGAAATGTCTTGGTATGTTGTACAGGCACGAGAAGTTTAAGACATGTGACATTTAATTCAATCAATTTGAGTTTGTCATTGATAATAACTCAATGAAAAGGTAATATGTATGTACATTACAGTGTTGGTATAGTGCAAGAAAACCACAGTAACTGAAAGCATTGGTTTAAACTGAAATTTGTTTCTGTTCATTTTTCAAACTGTTATGGCCAACTTTAAATATATTAATTATTCTTTGTTAAGTTCTGGAAAATAGAGAATTTGTTTACATTAACATGATTGATCATGGTCAATGATAATCCTATAAAAAAATGAAAATAAAAAAAGTTTCTCAAATGGGGCTCATGTGGGCCAGCCAACCTTATACTTCTGTCCAAACTTGGCATAATTTTTCAAGCTCTTTGTTATCTTTACCATCTAGGTCTATCAGCTTAACCTCTTAACACTCCGTTCTTGTTTGTTCTGCTTCTTTTTGCCCCGTCATCTCTACCCTTCTCTTTGAGCTCTTGTTTGCCCATATATTAACTTGCTGCTAACTCTGGGGTCCACAGAAACCTTTTCTCTTTTCTTTACAACTGAATTACATTGTATATCTTGGCACATGGCCAGATTAATGTTTTCTTGTAACTCTGCCCGGTCATTTTGAGTTGGCTTTCTTGAAAAAGCAGTGTGCTTCTTTGGCTGTGGCATCATTTCTGCCACAGCATGCGATGATAGCAGCAGCCTTGACTGTCTTTTCCTCCACTGGTATTCCTGGTGTCTGCTTGGCTGTGATTGGTGAACAGCATATCGTAGATAAAGATGTGCGGTTGTGTGACTGCACTTTGTGCACTTGTACTTGGTTGATTTCCATTGATAGACTCTTGAATTGATTTATTTTACTCATACAAGTAAATAGAATGACAATTTTGATTCACAAAGTCAAAGGATGTCTTACATCACCTTAGCAGTAAACCAATAAAATAAATAGGTAAAAATAAAACTATATATAGCAATAAAAAATAAATTAAAAGGAAATAAATGATTGAGACAAGTAAAGTACAGGGTAAAGCAAGGGTGTTGGCTAGAATGCCATTACCAAAATGCTTTGGTGGCATAGTTCATGTGAGTGGCATCATAGCAGAGTTTGTATGCTACTTTTCATCAAACTCTTTGTTGATCTGCAATTCTAGTGGACACGTGAGCACTGATCACTACAGTGAATGCCTTCATCCTTGCAAGAGCAGCCATGATTCCATGCTTAGCTCCTTTTCATTGAACATGTGCTCTTACATGAACATAACACGAAATTTGATTTCCCTGGAAGTTATAGATGTTATTTTATTGTAAGGAAAGATCTACTTTTCCCCAAAAACGTCAGCATCACAGGTCAAATTTGTGATCTTCAAAGTCACCACACAAAAGAAACTTACTGCCATGGAACTGCTTACACATTCACTGTCCATAATATCAAACCCCACGCACACACAGTCAAGTTTTGAAGAAAATAATTATACAGAGTTGCACCCCAAAAGTAAAAAAGTCGGGTATTCTAGCTCATATTCTGATCTGTTCTGATGTCTGTTATCAAAACCAAGATGCAGACAGCTGAAATCTTCTCTGGGAAAAAGTGCATACTATTTCTGTCCAAACTTGACATCATTTCTCCAAGTTCTCTGTTGTCTTTACCCTCCAGGTCTATCAGCTTAACCTCTTAACACTCCCTTCATGCTTTTTTTCTGCTTCTTTCTGCTCCCTCTCATTCCTACCCTTCTCATTAAGCTCTTCTTTCTATATTTATTAGCTTGCTATTATTTCTGGGGTCCACAGGAACCTTTTTTCCTTTCTTTACAACTTAATTATATTCATATCTTGGCGCATGGGCAGAGTAATGTTTTCTTGTAACTCTGCCTGGTCAATTTGAGTTGGCTTTCTTGAAAACGCAGTGTGCTTCTTTGGCTGTGGCATCATTTCTGCCACAGCTTGTGATGATATCAGCGGCCCTGACTGTCTTTTCCTCCACTGGTATTCCCAGTGTCTGCTTGGCTGTGATTACAGAACAGCATATAGATAAAGATGCGGAGCTGCGTGACTGCACTTAAATGCTGCCCTTGATTGGCATTATAGACCATCAGTTTGATTTATTTTGCTCTTCCAAGCGAATTTATGAAAATATAATGACAAACAAACAGGATGACAATTTTGATTAATGAAGTCAAAAGGATGTTCTGCACTGTACATCACCTTAGCAATAAACCAATAAAGTAAAATAAAAAGAAAACTATATAGAAAAAGTTGCTAGTAAAGTAAATAAATGAGACAATCGCCCAGTTTATATACAACAGTGAACTGTGGTGTTCTATGGTGTACTTTATGACTGATAAAATAATTATATCAGTTGTTCTTTTAGGAAATGAAGGTCAATGAGTTATGAGCAGTATTAAGGGGAAATTCAGACTCGTACAAAGAACAGTATGAAATGCAGGTACATTTAAATTGGGTAAACAGATCAACATGAACAAGAGTATTCACTAAATAGTAGTACAATTTTGTATTGAAGAAATGAGGGAAAGAGCCTTTTCTCTGTTCTGTGAGCCTAAATGCTTTTGGGAAGGAGGCCAGTGGCATCTGTAGGAAACACACTGAGTCTTTGAACATGATGTTGCCCACGCTTATGGAAAAGATCTTGGCACCATTGACTATCTAATTGGGACAGTTCAAAAAAAATTTCCATCCATTCGAATGGCTTGTGCCATCCATTCAGAAAAAAAAACTGCATCCACAATCAGAATCCAATAAAATTTAAAATTGCTCCTGAAAATAGACAGAAGTTGCTGAAAAGTTGCCAAAAAATCGAAAAAGTTGCTCCCAGAATTTAATAAGTTGCTTGACACAATGAACTGGTTATACAGTATACCATCAGCAATTTCATGGGCAACTGCAGTTGTATTTGGGTCATGTTCAAGAGCAAGAGCATTGTTCCCTCTCTCTGAGGTACAAAACGTTCGTCTGGACCATAATCGTTGTACTGGCGATCAAGGAAATTTTGTTGCTCTGGCGAAAGCAAGCCCTTTGATAAGGCTTGCTTAACATCAGGTTCCCACTATTTGTGGAACCAAAAGACATTGAGAATACAAAAATGGTAACTGACTTTGTTGAAGGTTTTAGGCTGGAGCAAGATATGCAGGCATGGCTTTCGGGCCAGGTTGGGAATGGTGTTGTTGTTGTCGAGAAACTGAAAGTTTCTAAATTGTTCCAAAGAGGCAGCTGCTGGGTTAAGATGTTGCAGTTGGATAGGACAACAGAGTTGTGCAGCCTTGAAAGCACAGATTTTACTGTGAAATTATACACTATTTCGTTTGATAGAAATAAAGTCCTGGTTATGCATTGACCATTAATAATGGTTGTTTCAAATCTCATCCACACTGATTTTTTTCATCCCGTCACATTAGGTTGTGACCTTTATTTTTATGTTGAAAATAACTTTAAATGTTCAGTCATATTAACTTTTAAAAACGGTCAAAATTTGTCAACACATAAATATTGGTGAAAATAACCATTCTTCATGGTTATGCTTACCCTTGGCTCTTGCAATGAATTTATAGTAACTGATTTAAATTAGTTAATGGGTGGTAAATATAACCATTCCTTATTGGTTACGAAACATGGGTTGATTTAACAAATAATTAATGGATTATAATATGGTAGTACTTTAAAACATTTTTATTGGTTGTGTTATCAATTTTCCTCAAACCCAAATGGGATACAATTATTGAACATCAAAGATTAATACAATTATATAAACATGGCAGTCAGTATTTTCTCTTGCACCTAGCTATCTAAGTGCATGGCAAAAACCGATTGGCTGCTACTACAAGATCAGCTGCAAAATACACTGGTAGCTAAGTGGTATATGGTATATATGCACTGTTGTAAATAACAACCATTGTCATAGGTGACCTGAACGTAACTTTGCACAAAAAATTTGATTATTCAAGTCCATTATCATAATTCATGCCACTTCTCGCAGAACAGATCTTCTTTAGATCTGACCTATTGCTTTTTTGGTGGGGAAAACAAACTCTTAAACAACCTTTCCGGTATTGGACATATCAGGGCGTGCTTTTCCAGATGCATATTTGATGGTAAAGTCTTTGCTCATGTTCAATTAAGATATGGATAAGCCTCCGCTTTCAATAAATCTGTCACAACATGTTTCACAGACAGTGGAACGGTTTCACTTGCCTGACCTAACAGCATGTACTCTTAAAGCAAAAATTCTTTTTTTTTTTTCGCTCCCACCAATACCCTTTGGAAACTCCATGTTGAAGCAGTAAAAACTATCCAAGAGGGTAGCCACTGTACTTGAATACTCGGTGGCAAGAATTTGCAAACCACCATCCCTTCAGAGGCCAGACACAGCTCATGAATATCGTTAATTTCCCCAGTTCTTATAAGTCTTGGGGAGGTTGTTTCTTCAATAAACTGATCCATGACTTCATCTGAATTTTCACGCTGTAAATTACATTAGTAACATTAGGATCTTTAAAGTAGAACTTAAAGCAATGGTAAATTCAATTATGTTACATTACTTCATGAAAGGTTGTAGCTTACTCTATATGAACTCACCATATTGACCATTGATGTCAAGACCTTCTGCCTCCTCCATAATTTCCATTATGTCTTTCAACCTTTTTCCCCAACCTCCCTGAAAATGCTCCCTTATGGCCTTGGTTATGTCAGGCTCTTGCAGGATTTTCCCTGGATCTGCTCTGATCTGTATAAAATTTAGGAATTTCAGTGCACATTATAATTTATTTCAAATAAATATAGGGCATTCATTTGGCAAAATGCTTCCAGGAGTAATGATAATAATAAAATGAATCTTTTCAGGGTGAATGAATTCCTCACTACTAATAGAACTGTTGTCAAGGGGTCCTGTTAAAAAAAAAAATAAGAAGAACTAGAAGAATTTAAAAACTAAAGCTAAATTAGAAAATCACATTTAGAAATTACGAAAAAAAAATATTTTGAGCATTTTGAGAGTTCAGTACGTTTTCAAAATGCATGTAGGTTTATTACATGTAACATGTATTTACTGTCTGGTTATCACTGTACTGCGGTCCATACCTCATTTCCCATGCTTGACCCAAAGTTTGGAAAATCTTCCATAATCTTCCACACCCGCAGGTTCCTGGTGAGGATTTCACGTTTTCTTTTGGGGAAACTTGAGGCCATCAAATCTCCTACTAGTAGGTTATGTTCTTCTTTGGACATTTTCCATTCCACACCTATTCTCTTTTTCTGCTCCTGATATGTCTTCTGTTTCCTGTTCATAAATTGCAGGAAGAAAGGGTTGGTTATGGACTGTTATCCTCGGGCTTATTCTACGTGTGTGGGTTCATGTATGTACAGTGGTGGATGTTATTAGAAATGAACACAACGGACAAATGAAAAATGATAGTGAGATTCCTGTTGCCATGTATTGTACCATGCAATACACCCTAAACTGGCCTTAATGGTAACGTGCAGCCAAATAGCATATGGTTTTCAGGGTTGTTTGGATTTTCCAGTTTTCAACTCAAAATCCTAACTCATACAATGAAAAAACTATACAGCAAACAAACTCATTAAATGAAATATAAGCATGACTGATTGCAGATACAGCACATATTTACCATCTGTTGGAACTTACATTTACAGTGTGATGTAATTTAACCTAAACATTATCCTTTTCATGTTACCGCATGAAATAACTGGGTTTTTGAACAGGAAACACAGATAATTTTCCCTCAATTTTTATTCATAGCATTTTCAGCTCTGTCAATTAAGCCCCGTTCTCAATTAAACCTCCCAGTGATCATTAGTCATTTCCCTTTGATTTGCTTTGGCATTTTTACCCATGATTAAACACACCAGCAACATCTTTTTCAGCAACTTCGAGGCTGAGGGTGTTCTTCAGTGCTTCATCAAAATTGTGTTCCTCTGTCAGGAGTTTCTTTTGAATCTCTTTACTTTGAAGTCCACAGTCGAGTCGATCATGCAAGGCCCCGCTGAGGTAAGCGCCAAACTGACATGTGGCCGCCAGATGTTTTAGGTTGGCTGCGAATGAAGACACGCGAGTAGGTGTGAAATCTGTAGCGCTCAGCAATTACCAGTTTCTTTGGCGCGAAGTGGTCCTTCAGGATAGTCACTGTGCAGGGGTCAAGGCTTGTGTGGCACTAGGGTCTGTTTGACTGTCACAGGAAACACTGTGCAGGAGTTGCAGTTTAATGTGAAGCACGAGCTTGTGCAGCACTGTGCGGAAGTCATGGTCACAATTGAGGTAGTAAGATGGACTTGTGTAGCAGTCGACCCTGTTATGCCAACAAGGGGTAGCGTTGAGGTTTTTTGTACATGTCCTGATGCAGTGAGACTATGCACCACAAATGAACCCAGCCCTTCTCCCCAAGCCAACATTAAAAATTCAATATTCGTCATGATTTGAATAACTGATCCGCACAGGCATGAATAGATTGTGCTAGTAAATTTAGGAAAAGTTGCTTCACAATATACCCAAAAGTTGCTCAAATATCACAAGGCTGCCACCAAAATTTAGAAACGTTGCTTGCTCTCTAGGCTTTCTAGGGTTTCTTGTCTTTGGCGATGTGGGCAACTCCGTTTGTATGCTTGCTTGACTTTATATGCTTGTCGATTGAGCTTTTCTTCGATGCAAGGGTCTCACTGCAAGCATTGCAACGCAAACTGCCACTAACCACTGCGAAATGTTGTTTTGGATAGTCTTTCACGCGATCCCAAGCGCATGTTGTGTTTCCTTTCCCAGAGGACGAGGTCGAGGTACCGCTTTCTCGTTGTTTGCATTTGTCTTCGTTGACGTGAATTTTGCGTTGCCCCAGCGTTATGGCAACCTTAATGGGATCAATGTCCGAATTATTTCCATTTTCCTCGTCTGAAATTTCATCTGATTGCGATGCCATAAGTGACTCGCACTTCAGCAAATACCAAGATGGCCGGCAGAATGGGATGATGATGATGATAAAAAATTAAATAAATAAAAAATAACAATATAACAATAAAATTTGACACAATTTACTCAGCTAACAAATTTAGAAATTTAGAAGGCTATATGGATATCTAATTATTTGAAATCACACAGTGCACGACAAAACATTCATTTTCGTGGTGGGGCTGTGAAGCTACATCCATTCTCTTTCATGCTTAGAGGCTAACAACAGAGTTTCCATGCATACCCCAACCTACAACAATCAAATAAAATAGTTACTCATACCAGAAAAAGTATGATGTCAGTATATAGTAAAAATTAAAACATATCTATGACAATTTCTATCAAGATGGGGACTAGTCTATTACTACCAGTATATTATTTCGAAGGAGTGCAACTTCATGCAAAGCCAGTATTGTTACCTAAGGTAAACAATACTTTCATAACACAATGGGTTCAAATCAGCCTGATATTAAGGGATGTCTAAGTAATTACCTTTCACCTCCTTTCAAGTTTAAGAACTTCATGGGAAACCCATGTTTGCAACATATCCCCGAGACAGCTGTTTCATCCAAAGCATCAAATCTTCCTTTTGAGAGGATTTTAGACCCAGCCTGGAAATCACTATAGTCCTTCGCAAACACAGAACTTAAAATGCAAAATAAAGCAATGCACAATAAGGGCCCAAGCATTTGATTAAAGCCCTAGCATTAACATGCTACACTGTAAGTAAACAAGCTTACACAGCATCATCGTAGACTGCTTTCATTGGTAACTAAAAAAAGGGTGATAGGGATGTTTTTTTTTTTTGTTTTTTTTTTTTGGTGGGGGGGGGTGGGGGGATGAGCTGGGTGTGCAATGCTCTCTACCCGTTTGTTTTCACTAGTTACACTAGAGGGGAGTGCAATACAAGTGACTGGGACTGCCCGGGTAAGGGAGCCCCTACAAAATGTAGTCGGCTCGTGATATAAAATAAAAATAAGTATAAACATAACAAAAGGCAAATACACCTTGTTGGGTTCAGTTTTTGTTGAAGGATAGGATGCCATGAAGTTATCTACGTCCTCTTGGTGGTGGAAGAACATGTTCTCATTCAGTGGGGAGCGATAACTCGCACCAGATGTCTTTTTTCGAGGCAGCCCAAAACAGGCATCAACAGATAAGAATATTTTACAGTTTTCCTATTAAACATGATACAAAATTATAAGCTGTTACAACATAAACATTACGGATTTCAAACTAGCTTGAGTTCGGTAACCTAAAAACTGGAACATATTTCAAGATTTAAGAACTCGGCTATTTTAAGGCTCAGCAAGCTTGTTTCAAACGTTTTACCTTGGGACAAGCTGGACAAACTGGGCCTCTCACTGGAGAACCTCCATCTTCGGTAAAACACGGGACAGCTTTTGCATGATACTTGTCACAAAAAAGGTTCATTTAATCTGCGATTTTACACAATAACTGACTTTTGAAAAGAAATAGACAGAATGACACTGAAACTAGTGAGAATTATTATATAGCAATTATCTAAAACAATAAAACAACTATTCACCTCAGTGTTGGTGGCCAGTGAAAATATTTACCTTGCCGCTTCGCGGCTTAGATCAACCACTAGCCACCACCACTTTGGTGAATAGTTGTTAATATTATTAACTTTAGAGACTAATACCCCATTCACACCAAAGCTTAAACATCTTTAAATGTTGTTTAGTTAAAGACGGTTTAAAATTGTTTTCTTCATGGAAGTTGCTGACTGATGTTTATCGACTTCAAATTTGGCACAATGAAAGCACAAGTTAGAGCATACTTGAACCCTATGTAAAATTAAGTCTGTCGGTTGTCCGTTGCTGATTTTCATATTCTTAAACCTGGTTTAACTAAACATGTTTTCTTGGTGTGAATCAGGTATAGGTCCGTGAAAACTAAAACAGATGCAAATAAATTAATTTTATCATTAATTAATTTGACAGACAACTCATTTCATACAAAAAACTCAATGTTCTGTTGCTTCGCATAATTAATAAAGGTGAATCATACCCTTTTTATTTCTGGCTGTTGGTAATGGTGTTTTGTTTGGTGCAACAGATTGCAACAATCAAGGCAATAGAATGCGGTAAAACTGCAATCCCTGCACCGGCTCTCAACAGCTTCACTGCAGTGACACTCGACACACTCCTGTGGTACAAAGCCCTCCAGTTGAAGAGAGGACTTGAGTAGGGTTGCTCGTCTAGGGCTTCCCAATTTTTTGACAACCTCTCTTTCCGAGTTTTATATTGACTGGAGCAAGCTTCATCCTCTTGATCTTGAGATTCGTCGTCCGGCCCCCAGTCGGAGTATGACCTTTCCTCTTGTTCTTGAACGGTGTTTTCTTGTTCGGGTGGCAGAGCAGAAGGAAGGTTAACAATGGATTTTAGACTTTTGTTTTGATGGGTACTTAGTACTGATGTACTAAGATGCTGTGATATATTCAGGCTGGCAATGGCCTGGTTTCGTCCCACCCCATTTACCCACACAGCCATCTTATAGTCCATCTGTAAGCAACAGCCCGAATAAACCTGAAAAAAGCAGGTGATTAGTGGAAATAGCCACTACTGCGTTACTGAAGCACTAGGGAGTGAGAAAAAAAAAAAATACTCGAAGAACATGCAACAAGATAGGTTTCCAAATGTTAAAGCTCTCATTCTCTGCCAGGAAAACGCCCAGAAACTATACACAAAGACGTACATGCACACCAAGTTCTTATGCGAATGTAGAAGTAGAAAACATACACTGGAAAGAGGTTTCTGCTGCAGCTCAGAACATACAAACTTTAAATCAATTTCGTGGGTTTGCAGTTGGTCTGTCGATCGAACAATGCATTATTATTTTTTTACGGGTAGTCGAAAAAATACTCACTCGTTTTGGGATATCCCACCGCGGCGCCGATACGACCTTCCACTTTTATCTCTCAATAAGGGAGCTACTTGTTGCAAAACAGTTCTGTTCGAGATGGCACTATAGTCTTCATGCCCTGTTATGCATTTTATCCTTTCAATTGACCCATCGAATAGCATCTTGCCGGAGGAATGAACGAATTCGCGGCAACAACGAAATTCTACTGACCCAACAAGCATTTCGTCCTTGCATCGTTCACAGCGGCACCTGAAAACGGGATGATAGCGGAGAAGCAATGAACACCTTTGCGCTGGAAGTGGCGCCATTTTAATCAGACTTACTCACCACGAGTCTACGCTAACAGTTCTTTCAAATCCCGCCTCCAAAACTGCAGGAGTGAGTCCGTCGGCGTCTGCTTCTTCGTCGTCTGAGTCGCTGTTCCGGTCATCGTCAATATCGGCAAGAGGTTCGTCTCCATACGGAATGAGCTTGCTATCTAAAACGCCCCACTCGTCCTGAGTCTTCGTTGTCATCGCTTGTTTCCATTGAATCGGGTGATAAGCTTGTTTCCGAATCGCTTGACATTTTTTCACGAGTAAATTCTCCCTCAACACGCCACACTTTCACTTAGTTCTTGACGGGAAGCAGCGCTATTTGAAAACAACATGACGTCACACCTGGAAATTTCGATCCCAGTCCCCTGACAAAATTCTAAGCTAAAATACGCGTGTTTTGAGCGCGAAAAAACGCATTTTTTTTTTCAAGAAGTTTTAGCTCTAAATCAATTTATTGTATATATCAAGCTAAGAGAAAACGGAAAAAAAAAATCGGCCGAAAAACATATTCGACCTTCGCAAAGCACAAAATCAAATATGGCGTCCTCTCCTCCGTGCAGGCATGTACAATCATCTCACTCAACCACCCCTCCCCTAGTATTAGGTTTTGGTTGATTACACTGCATTAATTTACTGGTTACAACGTCATAACTATTCCAGTAGTTACTGGGTTACAACGTGAGGAATGGGTGCCGGCGACAGGCTCTATGTTGCAGCGAATAAGCGCTGGATTTAAGGGCCCGTTAGATCGATAGCCGCTGTCCAGATTTCTTGGGCTTAAAGCAGGTGTTATTTTATTGTCATTTTATTGTATATCCTTAGTTTTAATAAAATCAGTTTCGATAAAAAACAGTTTTAATAAAATCCTTCGAAATGAAACGACCTTTTATGGTTTGGATCGGTTTTATATCAATTTGTTGCTCAAAAGTTGCCAAGGAAGGCAAAAGTTGCCCTAGGTTGCTGGTACAACAAAAAGTTGTCCAAAACGCTAAAAGTTGCCGAGCACAATGTATTTATGCCT
Source organism: Meandrina meandrites (assembly GCA_963693305.1). NCBI lineage: Eukaryota > Metazoa > Cnidaria > Anthozoa > Scleractinia > Meandrinidae > Meandrina > Meandrina meandrites. The sequence goes on along the minus strand of OY855908.1, from coordinate 9,393,636 downwards.
AATCCACACGTCATCTACAAAAAATCAAGTAGACTTAATATTACCTCTGTTAGACCGGGCGGCAACACATTGTTTGGCCGTACATACACAGCCTTGTTTTTAGAATGCGATGTAAGATTACCCCAGTTATCCCTTTATGGCCTGGTGCAATCGTTGGTTTAACAAGCTTGTTATGGACTGACGTTAAAATTTCACTCTCCACTAGGCGAGATATCGTTTTTCCAAGCGCCTCCATTATCGTTGACTCGACCTGGACCTCGTTCATGGAAAACTGGCATGATTGAACACGTGGCCGTTCTCAGTCAATGCGACTCTTTTTCCTTGTCTGGGTCGGGAAGTAAAACAAAGGTTTTCTTTTGCCTTCGATCTTGACCGATTTGCTCTGTTCCTCGTGTTAGAAGTACCTATTTGTAGCATGTTTGTTAGGCGTCGGAAATGCGAGAAACTTGCGTTTTGACTCGGCTGGTTCAGGTTCGGCCTAGAGGCTGGATTACCTTGCGATCGCCCAAAAACACAGAACACTTCGGCATTAACATTTAATGTGCCTTCCTGGGTCAATTGATCTGTTAACACTGGAACACTCTGTATAAGTTGACGCAATTGCTGGTGTTGCTGCTGCGCCATATTTATGTCCGAGGAACAAGGCTCTATTTTTCGACGGAGCCTGGACCCAAACCTACAAAACACACTCCGCTGACTAGTTATTCACCGGCTCAGGAAAACTAATCCATAGTCTCGAATGTGTGCTTTTGATTATTTGTCAAGCTCGTAGACATAAAATGTGTTAAGCTTTCGTTCGTCAACACGTTTCTGCTAGTCAGTCTCCAAACTTCTTTAGTTTTCTTTGCCAAGTTTGATTTGCCATTTCCTCCCTGTACAAATTAACAGAAACGGTATTTTCATAGATGTGCCGCACAGCATTGGCCACATATTCCTTGGCAACTATGTACTTCTTAGCAAATGATGTATTGCTCTGATCGTCCGTAATACTAAGCTGTCCTTCCTTGACTAGCTTCTTTATATTTGCTCTTGGTTGAAGTTCATTGGCTACTATTATTGCACACCAGTGTCTGGAAATAAAATATTTTTCCATTGCAGGGAAATTTGAAGTCCACATATCCTTTGAAAGGAGATTGGTCATTAAGACATTCCCCAGTAATGGAAAACCAGTACTAGTCTCTCATGGCTGGGGAATTTTCTAATATTACACCCGTTCTCCTGGCCACGAGAAAACGTTTTCGCAAATATGAGAACCGTTAAAATTTCCTAGCAAGGGGAGATCATTTATGAATTCTCTTCCCATGAATGAGTCCTATCCTTGGGTTTTCCCAGCCTAGTACCCAGGCGTTCCCTTCCCGCTTATAGATTTGGCGCGAAATTTCGTGACGTCACCGAGGGGGACGCCAACCCGTGCCCAGGCCCTTACGTGGAATTCGCGCTTGCCCGAGAGAGGAGGAGAACGCCTAGAGACTAGGCTGGGGTTTTCCCATTTTCCCCGTATTATAAAGTATTGCGTTAAAATACACACAAAGAGGCAGATATGCGAGATAAGTTGTAGTTTCTAACATTGGATAAAGATGATTATTGACTTGAAAATGTTAAAAATAAATCATGTGAATAC